>CAUYQV010152134.1:0-90711 GCA_963574575.1 Galagoides demidoff
ACTTTTCTAGAACTAGAATATAAATGTTTTGATACAATGACTAAGCAAATGACATGAAATCTATGTTAACCAGCTTGATGAAAGTATTTCAAATTGTATATGAAAACAGTACAATGTACCCCATGTTTGCATAAATGTATATACCTATCAATTAATAATAAAAAAAAAAAAGCCATGGCCACGTCCATTTTCCTTTCCTGGAGTGTGGAACTCCAAAGCTGAAGGAGCCCTGAACTCTGTCTGGGTCAGTTTCCTCTGACCTCTCCCCTCCTCCACTTAAAGAACCAGAACCAGGGACGAAGAGTGTCCACAGCAAGCAGAGAAGCCAAGTGCTAAAGGCAAAGTTCCCTTATCACCTGAGCTGGCCAAATCTGGAGGGAAACGAGGGAAGTCAGAAGAGCAGGTTTTCAGTTCCAGACTCTTGAGCCAGGTATGCTAGTAAGAGCCGGCGCTGACTGAATGATCTCTGTGTGCCAGGCTTCAGACGTCTCCACTCTCTTACCCCTATCAGAGACCTGTGAGGTAGGAGTAGTTACACCCATTGTACAGATGACAAAACGAATGCAGAACAAGGGTAAGTCACATGCCCCAAATCACACAGGAATTGCTCAGCACAGCAGAGACTCAGAACCAGACCCAGCAGCTCTGGGGCCCATGCTAACCATCATGCTGGCTGCCAGGAACCCATCTGCAAATGTGGGGAAAGCCACCTCTCTTTCCTGGAGATGTGTCCTCCCCTCATTCTTTGGTCAGGAGAGGTGATTAGTCCCACTGACCATAAAGATCCTTCATGGTTTATCAGCCTCTAGGCAGAGCTTCTGTAAGGACCAATACCTTTCTGTCCCCAGGGTCTCTCCACTATGGTGATTGGCCCAGAGGACTGGCTGGCTGAAAGTCAGATGGGTGAATAAATACAGTTCTAACTACTGCACAAACAAATCAGTTGCAGAGACAACATGCTTATGTCCCATCTTATATTTCATACAATTTAGGAAAATGCCACAAAAGCTATCATTGTCCACTTGGTCTCTCTAAACGCTCTGGAGTTGCTCTAGCCAAACGCCTAATGCTTCCTGATCTCCTCTCCTATTTTGCAATGCAGTTTTCAGTCCATAAAACACAATCGTGTCACCGTGTACCTGGGCAGGCTCCAAAGCCCACTGCCTTGTATCACTTCATGAGCTGACATGTCGCTGCTGCGCAGAGCACCTGGAGGCTGTATCGTTTATTGCTTTGAGCCCAGCCAAGACTTCATCCCCTCTGTTCATTCCCCAGAGGACCGGGGCAAAGCGAGTGGGAGGGGTCCTGTTTAAGGATGGTAATTGTGTTCGAAGGGGAGGATTTACTAATGGAGCTACTGGGACAACTTCCTCCCTGAGACAGGATTTCCTCTTTGCACAGTGGGGAATTATGCTCCACAAAGAATACTTACAGATTTTCAATCTTCCTTCTGGAAGGTTCGAAGTTATTCAACACAAATCTAGAAGTTTAGGGGCTTAACATGCCCATCACTTGCCCCTGCCAGTGATATTTTACATATTTTTTGACATGACTTTATTTTGGAATACGCTTTCATGAATTTTAGCATGTGCATAGATTCTTGTAACCACAAACAAGATACAAGACAGTTCTAATGCACCCCCCCCAAATGATATTTCCTTGCAATCACACCCTGTCCTTATCCCTTACCACTGTGAGCTCTGACTTGTTCCTTATCAGGGCCGTTCCTGCCTTTTGAGACTATGACATATTAACAAACGTAATCACAGAGTGTGTGTATCCTGGGACCGTCTTCTTTCACTCAGCACAGGGTTCATCCAAGTTGTCTGGTGTGCAATAGTCCACTTGCTGTTTTTTTTTCTGACAAATAACCATCATATGGATATACCATTGTTTGCGTATTCATTCTCCTGCTGAAAGTCATTGAGTTGTTTTCCGTTTGGGGCAATTTTAAGTAGGGCTGCAGTAAATGTTTGTAAGCAATGTTTGGTGTGAACAAAATGTTTTCACAATTTCTGGCATAAATACCTACAAGTAGGATTCCTGAGTCATCCCACTCTGTGTTTAATGTTATGACAAACCGCTGACAGAGTTCCCGAGGGTCGCGCTGTCTGTCCCCCTCCCCGGAATGTTCCAGAGTTCCAGTTGCTCTGCATCTTCAGCACAGCCTCCATTATCAGCATTTTTTTTTTAATTTAGACATTCTTTTTTCTTTTCAGGTGAGCATGAGGGTACATACAATTAGGTTGCGTTTTTTGCATTAGTTAAGGTGAGGCTGAGTTAAGCCGTTCGCCTTCCACTTACAGTCACATAATGTTCTAGAGTCCAGCCTGACTACTTATGAGTAGTCATCCCACCACCTGTAACTTCTTTCCAGCACTCTCTTCATTTTATCTGTGTATCTCCAAAGTCTAGAAGGAAGTGGATGCTTCATAAACACTTGCTGAACGAAGCAAGAGAAAAGAATAAAAATGCACTGAGCACCCACTTCATGAATATTGCTCTTGTTTACTCTGCTCGAGCTTAAAGGAACATAATTATATTAGACATGTTTTGTGAGTGACTGTCCCTCACATTTCCTGTCCTTGCTAAAGGGGAAAAACCCACCCACGCCCTCAGCTGTCACAGCCAATTGGATCACGATGGGCATTCGCTCAAGTATAGCTTACCCAAAGACTAACAGACACCCTACGGTTAGCTAGAAAAATATGAGCTAGGACAATTATCACAAGCTTTTAGCAATTCTGGAATTAGGAAACTAAGGTAAGGTAGCCAGCTTCAGCTCATCCTTTCATGGTGGGGACACCTCAGGCACTGTGCACCAGTCTCTAGTCCCAGACCTAGAGGCTAGTAGGATCCAGTAACATTTGTCTGAGACCAGAAGTTTGAGGCCAGCCTGGGCACCATAGCAAGACCCCATCTCTGAAAACATTAAAAACAAAGTAGAAGAGTCTCAGAACTCAGGTCCTGATTTGCCTTCTTTGCTATGCCCACTCCCTCTTCTAAGGGGACCTCAGCCAGTCATGAAGATTTATATGCCATCCAGGAGGTCTCCAGAGACACCTCCTGCTTAATGTCAGCATAAAATGCTAACAGAGAGGCTATTGCCTATTATATTAAATAGAAACAAATTGTAATGTGTTGGGTGTCAAACTCTCAACTAACTTTTTAAAATACACTAAAACAATATAAAATTATAAGTAATAAATAATTATGCTAAGGCAGTAAGTGCTTAAAACATTACCTCCGGGTCAGTAAGCCATTGACAGGGTCTGCTTTGTAATAGTCTGACCTCTCTACTGTCTAAGTGACAGTCCCCTTTGTTAGCACTTGGGAGATTTCAAAACATTTATCTGAGTGTACGCTCAGGCCACCCAAAGCTTTCCCTGCACCTCTGACGTTTTCCTATACTTGACTGGTATATACAACTCCTGTGCTCTCGCCCTCTCTCTCCCCTCTCTCTTGCATAGCCACATATACATACAGACGCATGTACACACACACACCTGCTTCTCTTCCAGATACCTCCACTTAGCCAACCTTAACCATCCACCATGTTATTTAAAACAAAAACGCAGGCATAATCCTTGACCTCTCTTTTCCATTACTGACAGTATCTAATCTATCAGCAAATCCTATCCATTGTGTTTGCAAAACACATCTCATATTACATTCATTCCCCAGCTCCACTAGAGTATCAGTATTCCACGTGTTTTAAACCATGATTATCACTAGAGAGTGTTACTGACAAAGCCTCCAAGTCGAGCTCCTGTGTTGACTCTCACCCTTCTGTCACCTGTTTCCACGGATCAGAGAATATTCTCTACTTACACATTCCAAAGGCTTTCCATTGTTCATAGGACAAGTTGCAAAGTCCATGAGCATAATTAGTGCCCAAGTCTGTCCTGAGATGATGGAGACATTTTCTCAGGGCAGGCAGGGTTCAAAAGGTGACTTTAAGAATGGTCTGTGTGTTGGATGGAAAGGAAAGGCTTTCTTACAAGAATTAACATGCTCCAGTATCTAAAATCATACAGTATTCCTGGAAAGTAAATTTCAGGTGGTGGAGGGAAGAGATAATGCTATTTGGGTGAGCAAAGAGACAAGCAGGGAGGGTCCTGCAGGCCCACAGCAAGTGGTAAGGGGGTCGCTGAAAAGTATCACACAGAAGAACCAGGATATTCTGGAGTTAGGAAGAATGAATGACTTCAAACTCAAAGTCAGAAAATTGCCTGGAAGTCTACTGCAATGTTTCAAGCAAAAAGAAAATATACCCAATTAAGAGAAGACAGAAGAAAAGTCCAGAAGAAAGAACGTATTAAACTCAGTAACTGAATGTGAGAGACCGAGATTAACCATTAGTCTTCGTTACCAACATCAAGTTTTACTTTATCTTTAAAAACTCAGTGCTTTGTACACAGATGGAATTCAATGAATAAGACTAAGAGCAATTAATAAATGCAATATAAGATTTAAATACCTCTTCATAGTCATATTTATGGTATTCTGATTTTCCGTTTTCTGGGTTTTTTGTTGTTAACTGTAGCTACGTGCTAATTTTAATATCTTGTTATTTGGTGAGGATGTTGGTAGAGGTGAAGGTCATATAAAGGTCTGTCATGCCAGGTTCAGAATTCTCAGGGACTAGATAGCAAATGAAGAATAAGCAGCTAGCAATCTTTCCGTGGAACACCATAATCAAGTCCTTCAATACACATATTTTAAATTAGTATGAAGATGCAGAAACCAGGACTCAGTATTTGTTGACGTAGGTATTCCCAAGTCTAACAAGGGGATATATTCAGTAAATATTCTTAACAACCTGCATGATGTCAACCCACTTGCCCACTTGTGTAACAAAGCACACAGGGACTATCCAGAAAGGTGCCTGAGGGGTTGATCCCGATGATTTTTCCTAGAAAGTGAGACTGATAATCAGCTACAGGAAAAAGCTTCCACATTTCACTTTACTAAATAATACCTACATTTCTTTCTATGTGCATGTATTACCAAAAAGATCATTTTGTCCAGAGATGAGACATGAAGAAAACCACACGAAAACGAATGCATCTACTTGAATGAGTTATTTTAAGGCAAAAACTCTCAGAATCACCAACTGGATGAAAAGTAGAACTTCAAGGTAGAACTTTTCCAGACACCCCAAAGCTCCCAGCTCCCCAGTCCAGCAACAACCCAGTCCTCCTCTTGCAAGTAAGCACTCCTGACTTTTCAGCAGTGATGTATAAGTGCAATTGTTTGATTTCCATTCATTGTCATTAATCTCACTGTTGAAGCTTAAATAGTATTAAATTTGGCCAATGGGAACCTCTCCAAGTCAGGTCTTAAATCTTTTCAACACAGTCTTCATAATTTTTCACAGTTCCATGCTCATCTTGTACGTTGGAGCTAGAATCAGCCTGAATTCTTACTGAAAATTATCTGTCAAGACCACAATCAGGGCACCAGGAATGCTTATGGATATTGGACTGATAATAATTTTTAGTTTTCAGTCAACAGAGCAATAAAATTATATATATGTTCACAGACACACAAAGTATACATGTACAAGGTCTATTCCAAAAGTATCCATCCTTCTAATATGAAAACTATGAAAAACAACACCAGGGTACTTTCTGGACAGACCTCTTACGTCCACACAGAAATGTGCATATAGAGAAATGCATGCACACACAGTTATACATGACAGTTCCAACTCAAGTTCAAGATTACAGAGCTTTTACACAATCTCTTTTCTATTACACATCTATTCCTTCTTTTCACACTGAGAATTTTGGTTCTCAGGACACAGAGGACCATAGAATTAGAGTAGCCCAAATACAATTTTATTTTACCTCATATTACACATGAAATAGTTTTAAAAAAAACCAACATGACCACACATATGATCACTAACAGCATTTAAAGTGATGGCCGTACATATACCACAGATTATTGATCCATTCATGGGTTGATGGACACTTGGGCTTCTTCCATGACTTAGCAATTATTAATTGGGCTGCAGTAAACATTCTGATACATACATATTTGTTATAATGTGATTTTTGGTCTTCTGGATATATACCTAGTAGAGGAATATGCAGCCTTAAAGAAAGATGGAGACTTTACCTCTTATATGTTTACATGGATGGAGCTGGAACATATTCTTCTTAGCAAAGTATCTGAAGAATGGGAGAAAAAGTATCCACTGTACTCAGTCTTACTATGAAACCAATTTATAGCTTTCTTATGAAAGCTATAACCCAATTAAAGCCCAAGAATATGGGGAAAGGGGAGGAGGGGAGGGGGGATGGGTGGAGGGAGAGTATTTAGTGGGATCACACCTACAGTGCACCTTACAATGGTACATGTGACATTTACTAGGTGTAGAATATAAATGTCTTAACACAATAACTAAGAAAATACCGTGAAGGCTACATTGACTAGTTTGCTGAAAGCATTTCAAATTGTATATAAAACCAGCACATTGTGTCCCACGACAGCATTAATGTACACAGCTATGATTTAATAAAAAAAAGTGATGGCCGTATATGACCTCCACTCTCCCGCATAGTGGACAGTTCTGCTATGCTCATGTTTTTAGAACTGTAGTTATTATATTATCTCTCCCTGTTAACCCTCCCTCCTTTAAACATATTTAGACAAGTATCAACAGATTTGAAACTCACCACTGGCTGTGACACGATTATTTTTCCCCTCATTTTGGTTCTCCAATGCTCGTTCTCAAGAGAATCCCTGAGACGGGCTCATGGGAGCAACGTCCCTGAGTTGTTACACACCGTGGGCAGCTTTGGTCCTTTATGGGAGAAGTCAAGTTTATTTGCAAAGTCACTTTCTTTTCCAGAGTATCTTACAATGGCCCATTTTTATTCTGGCATAAAACACTGTGTTCAATGATGCTTGATGATAATCCAATTTTTTTTCCTTGAAAAGTAGTTTGTTCTTTCATTCTGGATGCCTGAAGATCTTTTCAAGTCCAATAACTTTACCAGATTATGTCCTCACTTTAATTTTTCTAGGTAGATAGTTTCAGATACAGCATTCAATTATGTGTTTTAATTGTTTTTCAGAAAAATTTTGAGAATTGATTCTTTTTCGTATTTGACAGGTTCCATGGTTTGATTTTGTTTGTCAAGCATTCAATTATTTGCATGTTGGATCTTCTTTGTCCTCGATATTTATTGCCTCCTCTTGAATCTCTTTTCTCCCATTCTTCATTTTTTTTATTTTTAACATAGTCTCTTTTCACTCTCTAGTTCCCTTCAGGCATATCTTGTGTTGACTCTGTCTTCTTCTAGTTTGCCTTCATTATGCTTATTAATTATTTTCCATCAACCTTATTTCCATCCTGCTTAAGAGCCTGTGGAAGAACAGCCCAGGCAACTCGGTGGTTGTTCCTACCTATTTAATGGCCTGAGCAGTGGGGGCTGCAGATCCCTCTGCTGTGGAAGGCCAAGGACTCCATTTGCAGGGGGGACCTGCTGAACACATACAGAGTGCACCTGCAGCCCCAGACCTGTATGAAGTCCCAGGTGACGTAGCAGTGCATGGAGGAGCTGGATCGGTCCATTCACCCTGGAAACCCCCCTGGGTCACAGTTTTCTCAGGGGCAGCCCACTCTTGCTTTTAAATCTCTTCAGAATCTCTGTAGAAGTAGAGATCGGGAAAGATGTCCCATTGGTGTTTACAGGAGATTGTACCACACATGCAGAGGACCTCTCAGGCCAGCATCCCCCACGCCAGACCACTGAGTGAGCTCCCTTGTTGATGATGGGATAGCGAAGTCCACATATGTTCACAAAGCACAGAAGAGAATCTGTGTGACAGGAGAAGTGGTAGGTGGGTTACATAGATGCTGCTGTGAGAGGCTGGTGGTCAGCTCTGGGGTCAGCAGAGCCCAGAAGACATGGCTCCCAAAACGCTGCCTGGATCTGGTTAGTGAAGGTCTGGGAGTGAAGTGACCAGCACTAGAAGAGGCTCCAGTGGCAGCATAGGTCTGACCAGTGTTTCTAGAGGACGTGAAACTGACATTGGCAGATCCAGTGTCAACATGGCACAAGCTTCTCCTGGTTCCTCTGCAGATCCGTGATATAGTTGCATCACTTTACCTACTGGAGGTGGACTATTGCACTCAGAAGTCAAGGTTAGTGTCACCTAGGTGGGTCCTCACTGTGTGGAATTTGAGAATTTTTTCCTCCTGCCCCTGCAGAACATCAAGGGTTCTGGATATTGTGGAAGTTTTCCTTTAAGGTACAATGAAATCCAGAACAACACCGTGCGAGGCCCTCCCTGGATAGAGGGGAAAGGTGTCTTACCTCCGCTCTTTCCCATCCTTTCCTGAGATCTGTCACCTCATTTCTGAGTTCTTCTCATTTTTAGCCCACGTTCTGATGGTTCATTTTGTTTGGGGGCGGGGAGGATCTATATTTCTGACATACTCACCACTGTAGGGATGTTATTCTGCTTTGCATTAATTTTATTATAATAACCGGGTATAGGTTTTGGCCTCAGTACTTTCCTGATGCACATTTTCTATAAGAAATTCATTCTGTGAGCCTTTAGCACTGAGAAGGTGTGTGGTCAGTAACGTCTTTCGAACCTTCTCGTTCCCTCTCGTTTCTGTGTTTGCACTGAAATGTGCTGCTGTGCGTCCTAGAGTTTCACAGTTCTGTTACTTTCTCTTAGCTTCTTTGCTATGGATTTTTTCTTTCTTTTGTCTGTGTTGTCTCTGTCTTGATCAATTTTGATTTTATTCCCAGAAGTTTCTTTTCAATGTGGAGTCCTGTCTGGAAGGGATCCTTGGCAGGTCAGTTTCAGAATGTTCTCAGTGGCTAGACCCCCCTCCCCAGCCCTTGGCCCTCCCCCTGTGTATGCCTACCTCTGTGGTTACCATCTTTTCCAGCGAATGCCGCAGCTCAGTGGAGGGTGTCCTGTGCTCTTGGCTCATGCTCATCTGGTTGCTTCCTCGTCTTCTGCAAAGATGCCAGATCTCCTGGGTCACATTTTGTGACTAGTGACAGTTTTTATTTTTCCCCCCACTAATTTAAATTTGGGGATTCATAGGAATACCTCATTATCTAATTTGAATGGAAAATTATTGCTGTGCATATTTTGATTTTTTATGTTTTTGTCATATTTTTATGAAGGAATTTGAAAAACTGAATAAATTGTGCTGCTGCTGGACTTACGTTTTTAAAAATCTATGCACATTTTAAAACTTAAAACAAAAACTAAATTTAAATATTTTTATAGTAGATGTTATAGTGGGCTGTTTGCTGTCTCCTGTGCCTCCTGGCTGTCTCTGTAAGAGGATGACACCTCTCTGCCCGCAGTCGTGGGACCCGAATAGCACTGAGGGGATTATTTTCCATCAGGCCTTCATCAATGGACAGGAGTAGACATGGCACACACTGTATTTGAGCCTTCAAAGGTATTGCCAGCTTTAGCCTTTCCTCTCTCTTCTGACGTGAGAGGGGCCTAGCTGAGTAGGGGGAGTTCCTTAGCTGACTCCAGAATGACAGGACACGTGGACTCAGAGTCTGCTACAGACACAAATATGTGACATGAGTGAGAGACACACTTCTGATTCTGTAAGTCTCTGATCATCACAGCACAGCTTAGCTATAAAATGCCTTTTTTTTTCAAACAAAAGATTTTTAATTTTGGGGGGTCTAATTCAGGAATATTGTTCTATCGAATTAGAAATTTTGAGGAAAAGGGGTTAAAGATGAGGTAGACCAGAAATTACTAGTCACCCTGTAGTCCCAGCTAGCTACTTGGGAGGCTGAAGCAAGAAAATCACCCAAGCCCAAGAGCTGGAGGTTGCTGTAAGCTGTGATGCCCCGACACTCTACTGAGGGCGACAAAGTGAGATTCTGTCTCTTAAAAAAAGAAAGGAAGAAAGAAATTTGCTATATATGGCAACATTTTTAAGCCCTTGGAAAGCAAAAGGCAAAATCAAAACCCAGAAGCATCACCTACAGTCAGTGTCATGGCGGGAGCTTACAGACTTGAAATTCTAAAATAGGATTTAGATTAAAATGGAGCAAGGCAAGAGGGGGATCCCCAGCAGTACTCTCTCCCCGTCATTCTCCCCATCTCTGCACCCTAAAATTGCTGCACCTTCCCAGAAGGCCAAGAATCCGCAAAATGTGCCATGTAAACCCCTGGATTTCAAAATTCAGTTGAAATGTAAAACATATTAAAATGTTAAAAAAAAAAGTTATGATCAAAAACAGTATTATAACATTCACCGCCTCAACCGAAGTGTAAAGTTCCTCAGAATAAATCGAACAACATATGGTATAAGACCTTGATGAGGAAATCCTGAAAATTTACCTAAAGGGAAAGAACAAATTAAATTCAGAGAGATACTATGATCATGGGTTAAAAGATCAAATACCATGAAAGTGTCAGCTCCCTTTAAATGAAACTATAATTGAAGGATAGCAATAATGAAAATATAAGCAGAACATTTTATCAAACCTAAAAAATTGATCCTGCAACTAATAGGGAAACACATATGACTGAGAATAACCAAGAAACTTTTGAGGGGGACTCAGACATTTTTAAAATACAACAGATAGTAACATATAGTGTACACATGTGTGATTAAATGGGCAGTATTTCACAGCCCAGAGAAGCATACATGTATAGTGTTGAGATTGGTGTTTTCCAGATCAGTGAATGCATTTTTATTTCTCAACTAATTGGCTGTCTGAATACATGAGCAGGAAGTGGCAGTTACCCTTACTCTGGCTCATGTAGAACAAGCCTTGAAATTGGGGCCTAGGGATGGGCACTTTTCCTCCAATTTCCCTCTTTAGCAGGAAGGAGACAATGTCTACATGAGGGGACAGGAGGTGGGGATTGTAAAGAACAAGGAATAACTGAAAGAACCTCATACATTTAGGCTCGAGGGAAATCTGAGCCACTTACAAATCTCAACTGCAACCGAGGATTGATTCTACAGCAGAGCCTGACGCCATGCACGGGATTAAAGGGAGGTTGATTCTTTCTCCACAGGTATAAGCAGCACACTGTCATGATGTTAACGTGCATGGAAGTCTGTCTGTGTGCTTTATGATGCACTTTGGCAATGAGGCCAGCTATCACACAGGTAGCTGGTAACCACCTCTGAGTGTCATGATGAGAAGCAGATAAATGGAACATGGAAGGCTTCAGAACAGAGCCTGGAACAGCCAGCCTGCCCTGGAAAGGTTACTTTCCTTCTTTCCCCTCAGCTGTCTATAAACAGAACAAATGCCCCTCCTGGGGGTGGTGAGCTCACCATCTTCAGAATGTTACAGCAAAGCTTTGAAACCAGGAGGACACAAGGATGAAGCAATCCCTGAGCTCCCCCTTCGAATTAGAATTTCCGTGATTAAGTCTGAAACTTTTGGAAAGGCTGTCAAATGGGAATTGTGGATAACCAAAGCTTTCCTGAAATTTCCAGCTCGTTTTCCAGAGTAAATGCATTGCCCATCACCCTACCAAATATTAGCAACACACACACGCACACACACATGCGTGTACACAGAGGCATCATTCATATGTCCTAACATAAATCTTTTCACCACAATGACCGTGGTTGTCAGCGAAAGAAATACTCTTGTTCAGACCAATGCACTTGGGTAGCCCAAATAAACAATACTATAATGCCAGGCATTTATTCAGCACCCTTTGGGGCAGGGACTCACACTTTATGCATATTTCTCGTTCATCATGACCGCATTCCTGGGAGACAGGCTGCCCCTCAGAGAGGCAGTGGCACCAGGCTTTTGACTCCAGGCCTGACTGCAGGAGAACTGCTGCTTTCTCTGTGTCAGAATGGCCAGTTCTCAAGTATCCTTCAGCCTTCCGCGGCCTAGCTGAGTAGCCTTTTGTGACAGGCTTCTGATGCCTCATTGAGAGTGGCTGTGCCTCTGTCTCTGCTCTGGGGTAGCCCCTCTTGTGGGTTAAGAACACTCAGGCTCTGAATGGCAAGACTTGCATATATTTCAAATGTGAGCAACCTATGGGGCTTTGGAGGTCAATGGGAATCCCAGGTCTATGCCACTTACTGGCTGTGTGACCCTTGGGGAAATGACTCATTCTTCCTACCTGACCTAGAAAACAGGTCCAGGAAGATACGATTTTCTAGGCTGTTACTATGCTATGAAATATAGCATAGAAATGTCTTGGCATACGGTGGAACCTGAATTTGAAATATTGATCATTACTGTAGGTGTCATCTTGCCCCCAGGCCACGTAGCTCAGCGTTTCTGCGCAAGCCGTGCAGGGGGTTTGATTGCATCCTCCTCAAATTCAAGAGTTGAAACCCTGACCCTCACATATATAAGACTGTTTGAAGAGGAGCGCTTCGAGGAGATAATGAAGTTCAAATGAAATTATATGGGTGGGCTGTAACCCAGCACGATTGGGGTCTCTCTAAGGAGAGAGCTCAGAGGGGAGGCCTTATGGAGACACAGAAAGAATGTGGATGCCCGAGAGACCAAGGAAAGGGCTGTAGAACAGACCAACCATGCTGTCACTGTGATCTCAGACCTTTACCCTCCAAAAGTTTGGGAAAATAGGTTCTTGTTGCTTAAGCTACCCATACTACCCGTCCTGCAGGATTCTGTCCTGCAGCTCTAGCAAATGAACGCATCCAGTTTGAGATACAGACATAAATCCCAGACCTCAGGTCAGGAGGACCCTTGGAAAGATCAAGTAAGTTATGTCACCAGACAGAAGCAGTGATTATATACAGTGAGTTAGTTGGATAAGCCTTTGGCAAGAAGCAACATCAAAGCCATTTCCTTTACCAGTGGGAAGAATCAAAAAGACCAACGGATTTGAGTTAGAGGTCAGAGCTTGCATCTCACCCTCACCAGTGTTTATGGTGGAAACCTCAATAATGGCCTTTCAGTTACACTCACGTAAATTCACCCATCATTCTCAGACAACTAGACCAAAATAATAATTCTTGATTATTGATGGAATAATCTAGTTACTAGTTTATAGTAGACATACTCTAAGTGTCTCACTGATGTACTGCATCTTTTAGTTCTGTTTGGGAATTATTCTCAAGCCTTCATTTCCGAGAAAAGACGAATGTGCCTTTCAACAAATATTGTTAATATTACAGTGAGGAAAAGGGTGTCCTGCAGTCTTGGCAAAGGAAAAGCTCATGTCAGCATTTTCTACTCAGGTGCTGTGAATAGGATTAGAAAGGAAATTATGTTTTAACAAACAGCCAAATCTTGTCATTCTACAAGTTTTGTGTACCTTGTATAAAACAAATGTTGGACAGAGGGAGACACAAATAATATATATTTTAGTTATATATTCAGAAGTATTTCTGGAGACATGACCATGTTTGTTGAGAGTTAATAGACCACGTCATTAATCCTGGCACAAAACTGTCATCACCTCAAAGTCCTCTGTCCATGGAAAGGGATGCTCAGCGTTCTTGAATCTTGCTCCCACTCCACCTTCATTACTAATTAGCCCCTCCTCTAACCTAGGAAATATACAGGAGTCCTGTGTGTCTCTTACAAGTAACTGTCCAGCATTCATAAGTTGTTATTGTCTTATGATAGTTAATTTCCTATCAAAATAATTTGTTACCTACCTTGTGAATTGTGAGAACTAATTAATGTGTTTTAAGTGCTTTGGGATTCTGAGATGAAAATCCCATAAAAATGTCATGTTGTTATTGTGTCCTGACCCAATAAAAATTGTCAGGAGAAAAGAAGTGCCTTTCGAGGGCACTTTTGGGCCTGTGGGACTTCTTAATAACAGTAAACCCCTCCTACTCTGTACTTTATCCCAGGATTTTGAGAAATTCTTGAGAACAGCATCATATAATGTGGAAAAGTCATTTTGTTGTGGTGCCTGACCAACACACCTAAACCTAGCTTCTTCCCAGTCAGATTCCCTTTATAGAGTGGCTATACAGGCATGTGGCCACTTTCCAGAGAGACACTTCAAGAGCAAATTGAGGAAAACCACAACAGTAAATTAAGGATTTACTAACACAATAACTGCCCTCAGAAGCTCCTAAGCTTATCCAGCAGGCACTGCTGTGTGCAGTGTATTCAAAGGTATGCCAGTTGTTCTAGGCAAAGGTTTCAGGCAACGTATAAAAACAGAACACACACATGTGTCCTTATTGAGCCCACAGTTCAATGGAGAAGACAGACAACATTCATGGTTAATAACTGAATATGTAGCATGTCAAACAGTGATCAAGGATAAAGGGGAAAATAAAGCCAAGAAAGGGAACAGAAAGTGCCAGATGTGGTTATGGGCTGCAATTTTAGCTGGAGCAGCAAGAAGTGCGTCAATGAGGAAGGTGACATTTATATCATTATTATGCAAAGGAAGTAAAATCTTTAATCATATGTCACGTTCTCAGTGATGGGTTATGACAAGTGGCAAGTGCCTTAACATGCTGCCAACAGTGTCTATGCATGGCAGAGAGCCTGGCACGGGCGATGTGTGTCCTTTTCACAGTGCTAGGTCACATTTATGCATTTTTGCCTGAAAGCAACCACAGTCTTTTGAGAACCTGTTCTCTGTGCCCTCCTGGGGAGCAGTATCATGGAGCGTGAATGATGCATGAAGATCTTTGAGGGCTCTACTCATTTCCTGACCAAGGGCTCCATACCTGAAACAATGAAAAGCACATTATTAGGGTTATAATGTTGAAAATACAGGGCCAATCATTCACATTTTCATGATCTTGAGATTTTCAAACACATCTGCCCATAACTTGCTGAGTGTGGGAGCCCACAAGGTTTTTGACCACTGGTCTAACGTCATCAGTCTGTTCTAGTGAAATGAGCTCAGGGCATGCTGCTGAGGAACCACAGAAATCAAGCACACAGAGGCAAAGCTCTGGGTCTGTCCAGTTTTTCTCTGGAAAAATTTGTGTGGCTCGGACATCCCATCTCATATTAGATTCATCCCCTGGAGGATAAAACCCAAGACGTGATAGATTTCAGTTTTCCCTGTTTCTTCAATAGAGCCTGGGTCCACAGTCTGGTCAGCTGTCTCACCTGAGCTGGGAGAAGTTGTGAGGGGGGAAAAATAGTTATAAGAAATTTCCCCATAGGGTTGGGTGGCTTGTGAAAGCTGAGGATTCTGTACAGCAAGACTGTGGTTTCTGCCAGCTCTGAAGATTGCCAGAATGCTTGCAGGGATTAAAAACAGGAAATTCAATGATCCACATAAATGATATTTTCCGAATGGTAATATTCCGCACATTTAGAGGACACAAATCCCAGAATTGTGCAGGGAAACAGGACCCTCCTGGTCTTCCTTTCATGTCAATAACCTCACTCTGTGGGTCCTATGTCATTTTTTTACACCCACTCAGCCGGTGACATGTCAATTTATGTAACATGTGTAATGAGAATACTGCTTTTACTACTTGTCCCAAGCTAGTAGGGTCATTCCATGGATTGCAAATTAAGGTAGTTATGAAGATTTGGAGATAAATTTCAAGTTTTTTACAGTGGCATATATCCCAGTCTCAGGATTCTGTGTTTTATTCTGCAAACGAGGGCTGTGGCTGACATCATGCAGGGTACATGGGGCACAGTGAGGACATAAAAGCTGAGCACCCTGCCTGCTGGTAGGTCACAGCCTAGCCAGCAGTTTCACTCAGAATGTCTAATTTTCTGACAGGAATATAAAAGGCCATCAGAAAATTTCTGAAAGTCAGCTTGTAAAAACAATCAAGAGACTCTGAAAATATTTATTCTTTAAAGTAACTAATCTACTATTAAAAGTCTGTCCTATAGAAATTATTAGGCAGCTAGCTAGACAGAGAGATGATAAATAAATAGATTGAGATAGATATTCATTGCACTATTTTTCAAATTGTTGGAAAAGTATGAGAAAATAAAACTATCCAATTACAGGGAATAATGAGCAAATTGTGGCACATCAGTAAAACAAATGACGATATAGCCATTAAAAATTATGTTTTGCTTTTTTTAAAAACTAAAACCTCAATAGTACAAGTGACAGAAACTACAAAAACAAAAATAGACAAATTGGATTTAATCAAAGTGAAAACCTTCTGCATGGCAAAAGAAATAATCATCAGAGTGAATGGACTCCTACAAAGGAAGAGGAAATATTTGCAGACTATGTGTTTCTGAAAGGGGAGAAATACCCAGAATTTACAAGGAATTTAAACAACTCAACAACAACAACAAAAATAAGTTACCCCATTTAAAAGTGGGCAAAGGACAAGAATAGACATTTTTTCAAAAGAAGACATACAAACAGCCCAGAAACATAGGAAAAAAATTCACAACTTCACCAATCATCAAAGAAATGCAGATTAAAAGCACAATGAGATATCATCTTACACCAGTCAGAATGGTTATTATTTAAAAGACAAAAACAAAAAAAAACAGATGTAGGCAAAAATATGGAGAAAAGGGAACTCTTTCTTGTACATTCTTGGTGGGAATGTAACTTAGTCCAATTTCAATGGAACACAGTATGGAGATTGCTCCAAGAACTAAATATAGAACTACCCTTATTCCAGCAATTGCATTACTGAAGAAAAAAGAATCATTATACCAAAAAGATACCTGCATTCATATGTTTATCACAGCACTATTCACAATAGTAAAGACATGAAATCAATCTATGTGCCCATCAGAGGATGACTGGATAAAGAAAATGTGGTGCATTTACACAATGGAATACTATTCACCCACAGAAAATAATGACATCATGTATTTTGTAGAAACATGAGTTGAACTGGAGCCATTATCTCATGGGAAACCATTCAGACAGAGAAAGACAAATTCCACACATACCCACTCTTAAGTGGAAGCTAAATAATATGCAGAATGATGAATGCTGGAGACTCAGGGACATGGAGGAGTCTGATGGACTCATAGATCTTCATTTGTGTTAGAAAGATAAGTGGTTCTGGTAGGGGGCAGAATAAGATGGTGGACCAGAAGGATTGTTCAGCTGAGCTCTTCTAGAAAGACTGGGGAGAAAGAACCCACCCATACCTGCCATTGGGACCTTCTCCAGAGTTGTAGCTCAGGGAGCAAAGCAAAGAGGTGATGAGCTTGATACAGAGTATGATCTGGAGAAGTGGAAATCTGATGAATTAGGCAAGTGATTGCAATCACCTGGGATCATCAGGCCCCCCACAAAGGAAGCCTTTTCATTGTTTTCAGTTGTTGGGGTAAGCTGTGCATTGAGTGCAAAGCTTGGAAGAGTGGGAGGACTTGAACAGTATACAGCAACCATATTTGAAGGCTGGTTGGAGTGGATTTGCCATAGGCTTGGTGACTGGTGAGGTAGCCATACTGAGAATGCCTTGGCATTCAGGGGGCTACAATTGTGGGAAGGTTGTGAGAAGGTCTTAGCAAGGGCCTGAAGCATGGTCATCTTAGTTTCACCTGCCAGAATCAGAACTTCACTCTTGGGACAGGCTAAGGGGCTCTGACATGCCATGGGAATTGGAGTCACTGGGGAATTGGGGCACTGTCTGAGAAATAAATAAAGGGCATCCAAATGGGGGCAGAGGAGGTGAAATTCTCACTCTTTACCAATGATATGATCTTATACTTAGAGAATCCTGAAGCTCAACCACAAGACTCCTGGAAGTGATCAAAAAATATAGAAATGTCTTAGGATACAAAATCAATGTTCACAAATCAGTAGCCTATGTATATGCCAATAACGGTCAAGAGGAGAAGTTAATCAAGGACACAATTCCCTTCAAAGTAGCTTCAAAAAAGAATGAAATGCCTAGGAATTTACATTAAAAGAGAAGTGTATAGAAATTTATGAAAACCCTAAGAAAAGAAATAGCAAAAAATATTTAAAAATGCAAGAAAAATAAATTTCTCTACAAAGAAATTTATGAAACGCTAAGAAAAAAAATAGCAAAAGATATTTAAAAATGCAAGAACATATCATGCTCATAGCTAGGAAGAATCAACATTATCAAAATGTCTATACTACCAAAGCAATCTACAGATTCAACACAATCCCCATTAAAATACCATAATCATACGTTTAAGATTTGGAAAAAATAATTTTTTGTTTTGTGTGGAACCAGAAGAAACCGTACCTAACCAAGGCAATTCTTAGTAATAAAAACAAAGTCCAGAGGTATCACCCTACTAGACTTCAGGCTATACTACAAAGTCCATAGTGATCAAAACAGCATGGTATTAGCACAAAAATAGAGACATTGACATTTGGAACTGAATAGAAAATCAAGAGATGAAACTAACATCTTACAGCTATCTGATCTTTGATAAACCAAACAAGAACATACACTGGGGGTAAAAAACTCTATTCTATAAATGGTATTGGGAGAACTGTATAATCACATATAAAAGACTGAAACTGAACCCACACCTCTCACCATTTACAAAAATTGATTCAAGATGGATAAAAGATTTAAATCTAAGACATGAAACAATAAAAAAAATCCACAAAGAAAGTGTGGGGAAAATACTTGAAGATATTGGCCTGGGGAAAGATTTTATAAAGAAGACTTCTGTGGCAATTTCAACAACAAAAACAAAGAAATGGGACTTGACTAAATTGAAAAGTTTTTGCACAGCTACAGAAACAACAACCAAAGCAAACAGACAACCTTCAGAATGGGAAAAGATGTTTAAAGATGTTATAAATCAAACAAAAGCTTGATACCTAGAATCTATAGAGAACTAAAATTAATCAACAAAAAGGACCCAACAATTCCATATATCACTGGGCAAGAGATATGAATAGAACCTTCTCCAAAGCAGATGAATAGCTAACAACCATGTGAAAAAATGCTCATCGTCCCTCATCATCAGATAAAAGCAAACCAAAACCATCCTGAGATATCACGTAACCCCAGTGAGAATGGCCCACATCACAAAGCTGCAGATGCTGGTGTGGATGTGGAGAGAAGGAAAAACTTTTACACTGCTGCTGGGACTACAAACTAATACGACCTTTTTGGAAGAAAGTATGGAGAATCCTCAAAGAACTCAAATTAGACCTCCCATTTGATCCTACAATCCCATTACTAGGCATCTACCCAGAAGGAAAAAAAAATCCTTTTATCATAAGGACATTTGAACTAGACTGTTTATTGCAACTCAATTTACAATTGCCAAACAGTGGAAACAGCCTAAATGTCCATCAACCCAAGAATGGCTTAACAAGCTGTGGTATATGTATACCATGGAATACTATTCAGCTACTAAAAACAATGGAGACTTACATCTTTTTTATTAATGTGGACGGAGATAGAACACATTCTTTTTAGGAAAGCATCACAAATGGAGAAGCAAGAATCCAATGTACTTAATTCTAATATCTAGGCAGTAGATGAGCTAATACAGGGGGCAGGTAGGGGAAAGAGCAAGTGGGGGGAGGGGAGGCGGGAAGGAGATGGGGGTCACAGTATATGACACACCTCTTGGGGGTGGGACACAATTATAAGAGGGACTTTAACAAATGCAGTTAGTGTAACCTAATTGTACCCTCAATGAATCACAAACAAACAAACAAATAAAAATACATGGGTGGTTCTATAATTTCGAGTGCTAAACCTGGAAGATGGTGATCATAAGTACTGCCATTCATCTCCGTTTCTACGACAAGGCTCTATCTCATTTGGTATATGCAGGCAAGGATCTCAGTCTCAGCCTCAGCCAGGTGTCCAGTTCTCCAGCATCTGAATGAGGGCGCACTTCTGAAACAGCTCAACCTGAAGCACCCATAGCCTGTCCACTCATGCCCTTGACCCTGCGGGTTAGTAAATCCTGAGACACCAAGATCTGAGGGCAGGACCACAGCCACCAGGCCCCTGGCTCTGTGCCCAACATGAGCCCAAGCTTTATAGAAACAATTTTGTGTTCTGCAAGATGCAGATTGTAAAAACCAAGTTTGCAAGGTGATTTGAGGAGAAATGAGTTAACGTGTGTATAAATTGTTCAGCTCAGTGCGTGGCACGTTGAAAGCAATATTAGCATTAACAGTATTTCATTATTTCCCCCACTAACTGCACAAAAGGATTCTCAGAGGGTCACTATTTATTATTTGCTTAAGTTTAAAGGGTGGGTTTGACACTGAGGGCTCACACACCCAGTAGGGAATGATCTCCACGCTACCATTTCACTCCAAGTGGCAGGAAAGGCGAACTCCCTGCTGGTTTGGGGACAGTGCCAGCCCCTTTTAGATGACAGCAGCACAGCTCGGCTGCTTCCTTATCCCTCCTGTGACAGCTCAGTCCTCTCTGATGCCTCCTGTGGGCTGGAGCCCACATCAGGGACAAAATGGTGACCTTGGCTGGGGTGACCCCACTCTGGCCTGGCAGTTCTTATGTTCTCAAAGTCTTCCCTGAGTTGAAATTATTGCACTCTACACGTCTTCCCCTCATTTCAAACCTTTCCAAGGCCCCTATTTTCAGGTTACAAAAACAATCCTAAAAACCAACATCTACCAAATCACGGGTAATTAACCAAATTGTGTTTCCTAATCACCCATCCTTCCTCCCGCCTCAGCTACCAAACCCCTTCTCCTGACCGGCTCTGGAGGCCCCCAGCCTGCCGGAGTCTTCTCCATTGTCGTTCTAATTGGCACTAATTGCTTCGCTAAAATTCAGGCATCAAAAAGGTCCTACCAATCAGTTTACCCTTTGACCCCGAGTCTGGCTTATCTGTCAAGTTCAGGTATTGCTAATCCACCTGGTGGCTCGTCTGGACGGTTTATTTTGTCTGTGCTTTTTCTTCTTCTACTAAGACCTGAAATGAGGACCAGCTGCACTCCTGAGCGAGTGTCTTAACCACATTGACCCATAAACCCACTGCTGGGTGGGGCCTTGGGTGCGATTCCCGGGGCCGCGCAGGGATGGGATGCCCAGGGCAGGTCCTTCCGTGGGGCGCCCTCCCTACACCAGCCCTTCCTTTCTCACACCTGGAGGGGAAGCCAGACTGTCTCCCTGAGCTTTCAACTCTATTGCTTTTGTTTCTGTCCCTGAGGTGAAAGATCTGGCAGGTGACAAGAGGGAGGTCACAGCTGATGCTGTCAGAAAGTGGAAAACAAGGGGCCTCAGAGGAGATGAGGCTTAGGAGGATTTTGGCGCACTGCCTGCCCAAATTAATCCACCCAAAGCCACGGCATGAACAAAACGTCCTCTTTCTTGGAGGAGAAAAAAAATGCATTGGACAAAGATCCTGAAGGCTCAACCATCCTCTGCCTCAGAGCAGTCAGCCCACTCTACATCCCAGGACGTCCTTGTCCCTTCCTGGTTGAGCTCTGAGCAGACCCCAACCTGGGGAGCCACCATGACAAGTCGGCTTCTTCCATGCTTACCTGTGGGTCCCCTCAGCCTCCCCAGACACAGCACATCATCTTGACTCACATTCTACAAAGGCTTTTAGTAAATACCAGAGACTTTGCCAAGTTCAGCCTCACTGAATTTGACAAATAGATTATTGCTTTCTTTCTCTGCCAACTGTTCCTTCCTTAAAATAGTAAAGATGCGACATTAATAATAGTGACAACTAATATCTGTGCTTACCATGTTCTTGGGCGCATGCTACACACTTGGCATGAATTGCCTGATTTCATCCTCACGAAAACCTAATGAGGGTGAAGTATCAGCTATCACCACCGTAATTCTGGGTAACAAATCACCCCCAAAACCCAGCAGCTTGAATCACAGCCATTCCTTGTCCCACATCTGCAGGCTGGCTGGGCTGCCTCTGCTGCTCTAGGCCAAGCTTCTCCAGGCTGTTCTACTCCCCACTGCCAGTCTGGAGTCACCCGGGATTATTTCTGTGCACACCTTCCCTCTGCAGCCCCGGCTTATAGGTATCCAGGAAGGATGATGCTTCTGGAGAAACTGTGATGCCTCCAAAGGACGAGGCTTAGAACCAACAGCCATTTTTAATTTTCAATGGCAGCCCATCTGCTGGCAGGTGCTCTTAATAACTCTCTGCTATCAACCCTAAAAAAACCACCCAAAAACCAAACCAACCAACAAACAAAAAAACAGGCAGCCTCTCCCTTCTACTCATGTGCCATTGGCTGAAATGAATAACAAGCCCAAAGTTGGGCTCACGGGGCACAGAAGGAAGGGTAAAGAACTAAGGCCAACCATTCAGCCTACCACAACTGGGAACCTTTATCCTTCTCATTTGACAAGATACAGAATGTTTTACATAGAGGTTAAACTTAATGTTTTATCCTTTCATTATGAATTCATTTATCTTATTAATGTTTCAGGTAATATTTCCAAACCTGCAAACTCATGGTGTCACCCCTTGATAGAGGACCCCGGAGTGTGTGTTGTGGGAGAGACAGCCTCTTAAATGTGTTGTTGCTTGGAGGGGCAGCAACATCCAGGGCGGAAGGCTTTGCCAGACACCTGAGGAGCTTAGAAAGGGAGGACTCCAGGAACGGAGGAGGTGATGGGAGGACTGAGTTTAGAGGAAGAAGTAGTGTTTTGGAAAAGAAAGCAGACAAGTATGCTGTAAGTAGAGGGCCCAATGTGTCCCACACTGAAGTGTCTAAACAAATGAGAATCCGCAAGATTATATTAAACAGAAGAATGAATTTCTCTGTGCAGTTGGAGTTGGAATTGGAGGCAGCAGGGAGGAGGCATCCGGCAAAACCACCATGAAGTGAGGTGTAATTGAAGACAAGGACGTCAGCACTCAAGCATGCACAGTGCGTGCAGGTGCACACACAACCCCGCATACTGGGTGACGCTCTCAACTCCCAGGATAGGTGTTTTGAGAAGGAGAAGAAAAAAGACCATGGAAGCAATTTCAGCCACTTTCTCTAATTGCTCATCTGATGGCCCCGTGGGGTAGGATTTCACCCAGCGTGTCACACAGGGCAATTCACCCTGACACCTGAGACCTCTGCCATGTCTCAGGTGTGGCTTTTACTCTCCCATGGAAGCCTCCCTCACCATCGTCTCTGAATTCTTGCTGGCCGGATGCACATGACCGCTTCAAGGGGGCGGTGTCACGAGGTCCAGATGACTCTCGGCAGTGTCACTTTGAAGTGTTGCAAGGCTCAGCACTGGTGGGTCACAGGTCTGTCTTCAGGAGCCTGAACAAGAGTGAAACTAACATCGTGTGATTTCCTTCCCTCTCCTGAGTGGGCACTGGACACTGACCCTCCCGAACATTTCCCATAGACAACAGTGAGAAAATAAAAATTCCTAAAAACTGGAAACATTTTCAAATGCCTATTCTTTAAACTTAATTTTTATTAAATTATAACTGTATACATTTAAGGGGTACAATGTGATGATTTGATATAAATGTGAAATGCTTAAATCAAACTAATTAATATAACCATCATCTCATTTACATATTTTTTGTGATAAGACATTTATAATATACTCTTAGTTGTTTTGAAATATGCCTTGCATTGTGCACATTAGATGAGATCATATCAAACACCCTCCCTCCACTCACCCTCCCCTCCCCTCTTTCTATCTGAACTATATTTGTATTTTGTCATTCATATGAATGTGAAATATAATTAGTTTCATAATTGTATTGAGTACATTGGACACTTTTTGTTCCATTCTTGAGATACTTTACTAAGAAGAATATGTTCCAGCTCCATCCAGGTAAACATAAAAGGTGTAAAGTTTCCATCTTTTCATAGCTGCATAATATTCCATGATATACATATACCACAATTTATTAATCCATTCATGGGTTGATGGGCATTTGGGTTGCTTCCACGACTTGACAATTATGAATTGGGCTGCAATAAACATTCTGGTTCAAATGTCTTTGTTGTAAAAATGATTTTTGTTCATCTGGGTAGATACCTAGTAATGGAATTGCAGGATCAAAAGGTAAGTCAACTTTTAGCTCCTTGAGAGTTCTCCATACCTCTTTCCAAAAAGGCTGTATTAGTTTGCAATCCCACTAGCAGTGTAGAAGTGTTCCCTTCTCTCCACATCCATGCCAACATCTGCCGTTTGTGGATTTGGGGATGTGGGCTAATCTCACTGGAGATAGATGATATCTCAGAGTGGTTTTGATTTGCATTTCTCTGATGATTAAAGATTATGTACAAAAATGATTCTCACTATATAAAAGATTTAAAGTCCAGACGAGAAACTATAAAAGTGCTGTATGAGAGTTCAGGGAAAATGCTTGAAGATATTGGCCTGGGAAAATATTTTACGAGGCAGACCCTCCTGGCAATTGAGGTAACAACAAAAATATATTACTGGGATCTGATCAAGCTAAAAAGCTTCTGCACAGCTAAGGGCACTGCAATTAAAGCAAACAGACAGCCTTCAGAATGGGAGAAGATTTTTGCAGTTTATGATTCTGACAAAGGTCTGATAACTAGAATCTACAGAGAACTCAAATTAACCAATAAGAAAAGAACAAACCACCTCATTTCTTTATGGGAAAGAGACTTGAACAGAAACTTCTCTGAAGATGACAGGTGAACGGCCAACAAACTCATGCACAAATGACTATTTTTTAAATAAATAGTTCTTATTTATAAAGAACCCCAGTGTGATTGATTCTGAGGCCTAAAAACTTCTGCTAGCCCAGACCTGTTCCAAAAGGCACCCTGGTCTCAAGCCTCTGTGTTTTGCTAAGCAGTCAGGAGAGTCAGATAGAGAATGAGGCTCACAGACAACCGGGATCTGATACCGGACGACATCACGCGATTCCCATGAAGCACCCGGCACCTTCCTAACTGCTCTGAGTCTCAGTTTCCTGAACTCTGACACAGAGATAATCAGGGCTACCCCTAAAGCTTATTGTAAGGACTAAGTGAAGTGACACATGGGCGATGCTCCCTGATTCCAGCAGCACAGATAGAGGGGGCATCTGCGTGCTCTGTGATTCACTCATGGAGATGTTCCCTGATTCCAGCAGCATGGCTGGATGGGGCATCTGCATGCTCTGTGATTCATTCATGGAGATGTTCCCTGATTCCAGCAGCACGGCTGGATGGGGCATCTGCGTGCTCTGTGATTCACTCATGGAGGAGATGTTCCCTGATTCCAGCAGCACGGCTGAATGTGGCATCTGCATGCTCTGTGATTTACTCATGGAGTTTTCCTTGGAAAATCTTGGAAAGGAAGGAGACCAGTGAGGACAGAATGGAGATGGAACCCTGTGAGAACAGGGTCAGGCAAAGCCCAGCTCACCAGAGAAGAGGTAGTGGGGCTTCCGTGCCCTTGACCTAACTAGTGACCATTGTACAGAAGGGGAGAAGAGAGCCTTGGCTTAATGTCCACCCTCACCTGGACAAGGTGGCTCCAGGCACCAAACAATCCCCCAGAGAAGGATGCAGGTGTGAGCCATCAGCTGAAGCACCCCTTCCCCCGAGCACAGCAGTCAAACTTGTTACAAGGAACCTGGGGTACCTGTGAGGATGCCAGCAGCTCCTGGCACCGTCCACCCCCACACCATTCATTTCATCATACTGCGGGGACCAGAGGACTTTAGTGGGTCACCATGACTGGTGCCACTTTCCCCGCAGTGACGCAGAGAGGAGACAGGAAAGACAGCAGAGCAGGATGGTGTGACCCCGTGCTCGTGAAGACCAGGTCTCTGGATACAGACACCAAGGCCCAGCCTTGATTTCCCCTTAACTGCTCTCTGACATTGTGCAATCTATGTAAACTGACACCTGCTTCCTCATCTATGTAATGAAGACTGCAGTGAGGTGAACAGTGGGCTCCCCAAATATGTGCCATCTGGCACCGCAGAATGTGACCTTATCATTTGCAGTAAAGGTATTTTTGGATGCAATTAAGAAAAGGATCTCCAGATGAGAGAATCCTGTATTAGGGTGGCCCCAAGCCCCCTGGTGGCTACCCTTTAATACCCAGAAAAGGAGAAGTCACAGAGACAAGGGAGGGAAAGGCCACGTGAAGACAGATAAGAATTGGCCAAAGTTTGCCAGGAAGTCACCAGAAGATAGAAAGGCTGGAACGGAGCCTCCCTCTGGCCTCCAGAGGGAACGGACTGCACTGACATCTTGATTTTGAACTTCTCCCTTCCACACTGTAAAAAAATAAGTTGGTTTTAAGCCACCCAGTTTGTGGCAATTCATGAAGACAGAGCCAGTAAACTAATTATGTAATATACCCGACTGTTAAGTGGATTAAATCACATAACAGTGGCATACATAGGGGCTCCAAAAGTATTTCTTCTTGTAATTATCAGAATTATAAAAATGCGGATGCTCCCAGAGGTTGCAGAGTGGATCTGTCTTCCGCTGTACAAGCAGAGTGAAAGCAAGCTCTGGAGAGCCCGGACGCGGTTCCCGTTGGGATGAGAATGGCCTCACCAACTTGGACTTTCCAGGAACATGTCCAGTCTCGTGCAGATTAGTCATAATGCCTCCCTCTCACCAGCTGTTCCCTAAATGTGACATCTTAAAATGGAATAAGATGTCCTCTGTAGTTTTTTTTAATTTTTATTTTTTGGTGAAACAGTATATTTTTTTCTTAGCAGTGGAATGGCATGATCAGTCTCACTGTTTGGACGGTCAGTGTGTCAGTCACATGCAGAACAGAGTGGAGTGGTACCATCCCATGGAGTTGTCCTTGGGGCCAGGACCACATTGGCAAGGATAAGAAAATCCAGGGAGGGACACAAAAAGCATTTTACAGAACTTACTGAAAGATTTGATTCTCTACCAGAAACTTTGCTGAAGGAGAGAGAAAGATAACTGAGCCCTGAGAAAAAACATTAAGCCACATCTGAAACAAAGAGGTAAGAAAAGTGGACCATGCTGTGCTATTCTGGGTCCCTTTTTGCCATCCTGAGCTGGGGATACCTATAAGATAACCTACATGGAAAGTCCTTCAAATATTATTTACTGAAAATTATCAGTGAAATAGCCCTGCTGTTATGTAGATGGCTCTCGATACATCGATACTGGAGGAGAATCCAGCTTAGCCTTACACCTGTCTGAATGAGACTCAAGAAAGTTCCTTTAAAATTCTTTCAGTCATCTTCTGAGTGACTTCAGGGTTTCTTTTAGCTTCATTTATACTTATATTTTAGAAAATTGTTTCAATAGGTTTAAGGTAATATAAATTAGTACAACCTATATGGAAAACAGTATGGAGATTCCTCAAATAACTAAAAGTAGACCTAAGATTCAACCCAGTGATCCTACCCCTGAGTATCTATCTACCCAAAAGATAATAAGTCATTATATTAATATAAAAAAGACACCAGCACCCCTATGTTCACTGTGGCAAAGATGTGGAGTCATCCTTGGTGTCCATCAACTGATGAGTGGATAAAGAAGATGTGAGGGTATGTATCAGTACACACACACCCCCTGTGGACTACTACTCAGCCACGTGAAAGAATGAAATAATGTATTTTGCATCAACTGAGAGGAAACTGGAGGCCACTATCCTAAGGGAAGTATCCCAGGAAGATAAGAACACATACCACATGTTCTCATTTATAAGGGCAGCTAAATGATGGGTACGTGGTCATACAGAGTGGTAACACAGACACTGGAGACACAGAAGGGAGGACTATGAAAGGGAGGTGAGGGGTCAGAAGGTATCTATCAGGCCTAAGGTATACAATCCGGCTGAACGGCTCATTAAAAGCCCTGACCTCACCATTACAAAGTTCATCCAAATCCTCTGTTTCAGACGAACACTTTAAACACCAATGCAAGGTTGTGAAGGGTCTGGGATTCTCTGTGGTTCTGTCCTGAAATGGAACAGGTTTGCATATCTTGACTTAACCCTTCCCAGGAATGGAAGTCTGCATTTAGTCACGGGCAGTGCCAAGCAAAAATATGTATCAGGAAGCCAACATTTCTGTGGCTCCATATTCAGGGCTTTGCATAATGGATTCTTCTACAGACAAGGACCAGAACGAGCAGAGATTTTTGAAAAAGTTTAAGGAAAGGAAACCCTTCTCTGGGATTCCATTTCTGACTATTTTATCTGCCAAACAGCAGCGGCCTTTCCCTCTTTCCAAAGTGCTAGAGATTATTTAGGTAAACTCAGTTATTGGCAGTAATGAAGGTTTTGATTCAAAACCCTCTTTTGGGTAAAGTGATTCAGAGTGAGAAGTGTTATGTTTGATTTCTTTTCACTGTGAAATCCAGAATTTTCAGGGCTATAATGTTCCATCTTCAAGGCCAGCAGAGCCAACATTTAAGTCTAGTTCAACCATGCCTCGCCCCATCTCCTGCCACTTGGACGCCCCTCCCATTTCTTCCTCTACCCGCCTTCCTTCCCTTGACCATTGCCATTTAAGATAAATTGAAGGATCATTCTTATCCCAGGATTTAGTGTCTTAATTCTGTTTCTGGATATGTCCAGAGGCAATAGAGCACTTTTACTTTATTTTAATTTGTGTTTACCAAAACTATATCATGCACTCCATCGGGCAGTGGGCTCCTCTGGGCTCTTTCCAGAAAATTAAAAACATAAATTAAATATAAATGGCTAAAGCCACAGAACAAGCAAGCCTTCTTAGCGTCCACAGAGAGGAATTCTATTACCGCCACTGGCTTTGGAGAGGAGGGAAGTTACCTGTAATTCTTGTTCTCCTGGAGGTGTGCATTTTATAATCAGTCCCCATCCACCACCCTGCCTTCTCCAGGGAGTTCTTAGCTGCTTGATTTTCTTGGCTGCAGAGGAACTGGCAGTGGGGGGTTAGCACGTTCTTAGGACCCCAGGGTTGGATACATTGCAGTACTAGGGAGAGCTACTCTATCTGACTGTGTTTCTGGATTTTAATTTTACCTCCAGCCGTATGTGAAAAGAAGTTCTTTCTGATGAGAATAACTGTGCATTTAGAGAGACTTGCTTCTCTAAAGATATCATGCCTTATTAACAGAACATTCCCCCCTTTAAAATAATTGTAATAAGACATGGAAAAACTTGATTTTATAAAGATTCCAGGCTTCCCCCAAGCTTCTTTTCTGTTACCTTGAACTTGAACCGTGGAATCCTCATGTACATGGGACACATTTTAGTTTCTCTCCCCTGCCCAGACTAACCATCTCTGGAAGCAAGGGTGTGAATACATTGCAAACTCACCCAGCATTTTCTCTTGATTCTTAGTGGCTGCCTGTTCAGAAGCCAGGAAGACTCTGCAGGAAAGGATGTGGGGATTGATTAATGATGGCTGCCTTAAAACATGGTGACTTAGTATCTTTTGTAACAACCTTGGTAGAATTGGAAACCATTCTCCTAAGTGAAGGATGGCCAGAATGGAGAAGAAGACACCAATACATTTAATACTAAGTTGCAACTAGCTGATCCACTCTCATGTACATACAGGGAAGTGAAACCCAAAGGACATTAGTGGCTGGGAGAGGGGAGGAGGGGCAGGGTAAATTCACACCCCACTGGTGCAATGCGCATGTCCTGGGTGAAGGGCACACTTACAACCTTGACTTAAAATGTGCTAAAGCAGATTATATAACCAAAATGTGCATAAGCCCTGTACTATTCTGAAATTTAAAATCAGGAACTATGTTTTATCCATCTCTGAATCCCTGTGCCCAGCACAGAGCCTGGCACATAGTGGGAGCTCCATGAATATTTGCTGAGCTGAAAGGAACTAACCCTTCCACCAAGTCTCTCCTCACAGACACGGCAACTGCACTGTCTGAGTCCACCAGGGTAGTGGCAGTGATGCCATCATGTCATGGTGGAATGCACTGGCAGTGAGCAACTGTCCGAGGGTCGAGCTGTCGTGGGGCTGGTAGGTCCAGTTGCGCTACCGTCTGTTAAATTTCCCACATGTGGACCAAATACCTACTAATGAAGTTTCCGTGATCATCTTCTCTTTGCTGTTGCTGATTAACCTCCCCAGAGAGTGGAGGAAATTCTCCCTCTGCCCAGCTGCAGGCTGGTGGCCTGCTGGGATGCCTCTCTTAGGAGCCCAATGTGGATCTGCCTCACAACAGTAAAAAGCGCCCACCAGTACCTTCCACTGATATGATCCACAAACTGGGGGAGACCCTTACACTCCTCACCTTACTCTGAGCTTGGGAAAGACTTTGGACTCTGTGCTTAAAACCTCGTACTGCTTTGCTTTACGGTAGAACCTGAGCCTGCTCAACACCACCAGGCTCTCCCTCTCCATCACACATCTCTGAGTTATTCTTTCATGTTTCAATATCCCCATAATGACAAAACGTCCATGATGCTTGATGCAGCCGTGAGGCAGATTAGACAATTGAATAACTATTAACTGTCAATGAGACAGTTGAATAGTCCTGGTTTACACCCTTTTTCTTTGATTCAGTGTCTGTGTGATCCAAGCCAAGTGACTGGCCTACTCTGCGGCTTGCTTTCATTTGTATAGTTTCATTTTTTAATTGAAAAATGCAGACAGGGATGGCGCCTATGGCTCAAAAGGGTAGGGCACCAGCCCCATGTGCCAGAGGTGGTGGGTTCAAACCCAGCCCTGGCCAAAAAAAGAAAAGAAAGAAAAATACAGACAGCAATAGCACCTACTTCAAAAGAAACATGTAAAGAAAGTATAAAACTTTGACAAATGATAGCAATTATTATTATCTCATGCCAGAATCTGCATTGCATTAGAATTAAGGAAGTGGATGGACTTTCAAAACCTATACAAAACACCATAAGATCCAACTGCAGGTCATCATAACATTAATGTCAGAGGTTCTGTGAGGCCATGTTTATAAAATAGCAATGACTTGGCAAAAGATAATCAAATTCTGCAGCACAAATTCAATTGTGGATTATTTACTAACAGAGGAAACAACAGTAATTACAGGGAGATTTGGAGAGTATCATATACCATTAATATGTGTCACTATTCTTTGCATTATCTTACTTGATCCTGGCCACAACATCCCCATTTGACAAGTGAGGATACTGAAGCAGGATGGTGTTAAGCAGCTGGCCTGTAGCCTGACTCCTCATTAACGATGGTCCTCAACCCATCCGCAGATCCTTTGCCCAGCCTTCATGCCACCTCTCCTAGTCACCTTCTTACAGAGGCTACTGGTCCTTACCAAACAGGCTGGCAAACTCCTGGAAGGATAGAGCTTGCTGATCTCACCCTGAAGAACTTCTTTAGTGCTGGGGACAGGACTCCGGGGATTTTCCTGCCACAGGCTCATCTCTTTCTGCACACAGCTCCTGGCTCACAGGCCTTTCTGAGAGGGCCCTGACAATGGAGGGAGCATTGGTGTCATCACATCATCAGCCCACAGCTAGGCCCAGAGTGCCTGCCTCTGCAAAAACACACCTGAATAAGCACTGGGAGAAGAACACCTCTCCCAACTCCGCCATGAGGATGCAAACTTCAGCTGGATGTCTTAGAACAACGCTGGCCTTCTTTAAAGGCATCAACAGCCTAACACTTGTTTTTCAGCAGCTCCTTGGAAACATGTTGGAAGAGAGAGAGGCTTCTGTGAGGGCAGGCCTTCCCAGGAAGGAGAGAGCACTCACCAGCTCTTTTCCACCAGCTCTATACCCTGTCCTCCTTCTAGGAGTGTCCACGCCTAGGGGATGACCTTTGCCTTGTGGTTTCAAATCAGAGCTCAAAAGACAGAGACGTGTTGCTTGTCACAGAATATAAACCAGCTCAAGCTAGCTTCATTTCATAGGGGTGGGATTAATGAAAAAGAAAAAAGGAAACAAATATCTCATGGAAAATAAGAGCAGAGCATAGAGCTAGGCCTCACAAGCTACGAGCTCAGGAAAAGGATAATTTTCAGGGTTGAGCTCCCTGCTCTTTTCCTCCCTCTCAGCCTCGAAGTCTTTTGTTAGTGGTTGTTTGGGGGGTTGTATTTGTGTCTCTTGGTGCACCCCCCTTGCTTTGAATATGGCGTTCACAGAACTGTAAAGTGAGAGAACTACATTTCCCACCAGGTGAGATATTCAGAAGGGATTGGCTAGTCTTTGTAGCCCAACCAGTACTTACGAGAGAAATAAGCTGAGATTGACTCAAGTGTTATTTTCCTTGGACCACGTGCCCTCCCCCATCTGTAGGGAAAAGGACTTAAAAAGTACAAACATTTTTGTAGGAATCGCTGCTAAGAATGAGAGGTGAACAGTGGTCGGAGCAGGGTCACAAGCTTGTTGGCAGCCCCAAAAATGGCTACATGGAGCATCACAGAACTTCAGAGCAGAAAGCGTCTTCAGGAGTGTGTAAGCCCTACCCAGTGGTGTCTCAAAAACTCACAGGGACCTTCCCCACAGGATGAAAAAACCAAGCCTGGGAGGGGTTCACTTACTCCAGATTAACTTACTCAAATGTAGTCAGAAGAATTCATTAAACAGAGCAGAAGCCATCAGTAACAATCCCAACCTCTTTTCTCCCAGGACCCTTGCAGAGAATCAGTTACCTGAATGCACTGCCTCCTGTCCATGTTCTAGCCCTCAACCTGTAGGCCCAGAAATCTGATTCATCAAGTCACAAAGAATAAACCCATGTCTGCGGTGGACACATTCTCACCAGCTTGCAGGGGTCTGTGAAACACAAGGTTCCTGTCTACTCACCTGCATAGAGGGGCCCTCCCATGACTGGTACCACGTCTCCCAGTGGCCTAGATGCAAATCCCCTTCTTACAGTAAGACTCATCTGGGAAAAGAGGTTCCCAAGTGCGTGGAATCAGAGTAAAGGTAGTTCCTAAACCATTCGAGTGTTTCAGCATAGATGGCATCGATACCCTGATGTGACCATCTGTACAGTCAGGACCGCTCTGCTCCTAGGTCTGGGGGCCTGGACGTGCCCTGTTCAGCTCTGTTCCTGGAAGGGCATTACTAGAGCTTCTCTCAGTGGCTCTCCTTCTCCTTATTTCCTGCACAGAGGGCTCCTCTGCAATCAGCCTGTCCTTTCTCTGGATGGGCTGACGCCTTTAAGGACCTCTTACTCCCGCTGGGTACTAATTCATCTCTTCACAGTGATTCTTCTCATCTCTCCTCTCTGCGACCCGTCCTTGTCCCGTCTCCCCACCACCCGTACCCAGATCTGCATATTTAAAATACAACTGGACGTTAAAGCCATTACAGAAGCTTTCCAAATGGGCAAATATTTGCCTCAATTATTCTATTTACAATTCCAAAAATATTTCTTCTGTTGAAGTCTGTGTACAAGAAGTGGCTCCAAAACCATTTTTAAGGGAGTTTTGACATCAATGAAACGTTATGCTGGCAGAGAGAGCCAAGTGCTTGATTAATAAAGAGCCTCAGTGTTTTCAAACACATATTCCAAGCAGCCTCATTTGAAGGAAACCACAAACGGAGAATGCTTTGCTACTCACAGTCACAAGGGGGTTGTGTATTTCATTCCTGCTTACACAGTCCGCTTACTTTGGAGCCGGGGTAGGAAAGAAACAAGTCCAGCAGAATAAGGCTGCATTCACTGACCCTGCCCTTCCACCCGGCAGCCGGAGGGGAGGACTTTCTTTTTTTTAACCCCTTTTTGCTACTGTTTTCTTAGTTTTTAACCTTTTAATACTTAATAATTTTCTAAAAGATCATCCTGAGAGGAGAGAGGGGGACACCCGAAGACCTCACTGTGCTGGCAGTTGGGGATTTTGAGACTCCTGGTTTCAGAATTTCCAGGCAGTGGTGTTGGCAGGTTACACAGGAACGTAATTGAGCGCGCTCATGTTAATTACTTTGAAGTGCTTTCCTCTTTTCCAGCGCTTTGCAAAAATACAGCAACTCAAACTGGGTCATTATTTCGTGTGTCTAAGTTTCTACCCAGCTACTTAAGGGAACCATGGAAATGGAGTCAGAAGAATTAATTAAACATAGTTCCTAATTTCTCCATAAAGGAAAAAGCTGATTATAACCTAAAAATCTTATATGGGGGAAAAAAAAATAAAGAAACCATACTGACAACGTAATTACTAAGACTCAGACTTATGACAATGATATTTATAACCAAAAACATCACAAAATATTATCTTTAAGTCTCCATTTCATTCCACCGAGTTGGGTGCAGCCGTGGGCCAGGCAGCAGCAGTTAGATCCACCTTGGCATTTTGTTTAATGCTCTCAGTGAGCCCCAGAATGTAGAATCATCATGGTAATGAGGCCCAGAGAGGTTGAATGGCCCCAGAAGTCACTTTGGATAAGGAGAGAGCAGCTTTATGGTGTGAGCCTTCTGAATCCTTTACCGATGCCTCCTATATTGCACCATGTTCATTTGGAGCAAGAAATAATTTGCTAAATCTTTTTATTTATTTTTGGAGGGATCAAGAAATAGGGGCTCAACAATCTGGCCACCATTCTTGTGTCAGCCATGAATGTTATCTACGTCTGTGGTATTCATGGATCCTTTGTTTAAGTCAAACCCGCAACTAGGTAATGCACAGAATTTCCCTGGTACATTAGTGCCTTATGCATCCCATCCTTTCTTTTGGGATATATAAGTAACAGGGTGAGGTGGGGAGGGTCTGCTCATCTTTTGGGAGCCTCAGCAATTCCACTCTGTGTCTTTAGAGTTAGTCCTGCCCCTCTTCCATGTAGGGCATGTGGACAGGCCTGGTCAGTTGGAGAGTGCCCATCTCTGGACCCTGCACTGGCTCGAGGATGGCAGCACACCTAAAGCAGAGCTGGAGTCTTGTGCAGCAGTTTGAAAAAGATACGGTTGTAAGTGAGGTTACACAGATAGGAAGGGCCAAGAAAGCCTGGAACTGCCGGGCCACCTTTAATACCACCAGGAGGGAGCCTCCCCAAGACTGGAGCCAGCACCACAGAAACCAGAGTCGAGAGAGAGGAGAAATGAGGGTTCTGCCGAGAGCCTTACCCCTTAAACAGCTTTAAGTCACATGGGCCATCCATCTCATTTTCTGTGAATAATTTGGCAGATTTCTGATTTTTAAAAGCCAAAGGGTCATGAATAATACACCATTTCCCTGTGTCCCCCTCTCTACCCCAAAACACAGGACACTGAAATATTTCTCTGTAATCCCCCAATCACCCAAGATCCTGATTCTCTGCCATCTGCTCCTCCATCCATCACACCCATATCCGCTCCTACATTTCTGGCTTCTGGTCTCCTGGATTACACTAAGGTTGATACTCAGCCTCCATTTATTGGCTTTATTCTTAGAGTTTCTTCTTGTCTCTATTTCCAGCTTTTCTGAACAAATCTAGAGTAAAAGCCCCAAGTGCTACAACCTTCAGACTGAACCCAGTCGCCCTCCTCTGCCTGCCTTTTCACCCCCAATATCCCAATTTCATTAACTCTGTACTAATTTAACCCTCTCCCCTAATCGTATACATTTCCCAAAATCTTTTCCAATCTTCTTTATACTTTGTATCTAAATAACTCCATGTAGTTTATACACATCGATAAAATGTATGCTTTCCCTGAGAAAAATCTGAATTATCAAAACTTACCCCAAGAAATTTTAGAAAGCTGTACAAGAATAACCATGATGTTGAGACTTAACAAAGTTGACCCTATAATTAAAGAATAAAGAATTAAATTTCTGATACTGTCACTTATGAATGTAATGCCAACATCCTCTGTAACATTCTAGCAAATGTAGCCCACAGTACAGTAAAAGAATAATACACCATTGTCAGGCATATATTTCACAGTATTTCAGGGCTGGCACAGTATAACCCTAGCATTCTGAGAGGCAGAGACAGGAAGATTACTTGAGTTCAAGAGGTCAAGACCAGCCTGAGCAAGAGCGAGACCTTATCTCTATACATAACGTAACATAATATAACATAACATAACATAACAATTAGCATGGCCTCATAGAGTAAGACTCTGTCTCAAAAAGTAAAAACAGAAACAAAAAAAACCCCAGCATTTTATGATTCTTCCAGAAAACCAGAAATAGAAGGACACTTTCTTAACATACTTTAATGTCACCTCCCCTGGAGACATTTCCCTTAAAATCAGACAGGAGACAGACACCTCCATCACCATGTGCACCTGTTCTTAATGGTCTACACAAGGAAGCTTATGTGATTTTCACACGGTTATCCAGCGGGCCAGTGAAAGAGCTGATATTCCCGAGAGACTCTGGCCCCAGAACTTGAGATTTCCATATTATTTTTACCTCTCACGGGTGGATATCCTTGTTTGTCAGGATGTCTTTCCCCATTTCTAGCAAGATTTTTGGGAAACCGCCTTGTACCTGTGTATACAATCTTGGTGGCCCATCAGTCAAGCTGTCCCACCCTCTGGCCAAAGGACCTTCCCCCCACGCTCTCCTCTCTCACTCTTGGAATCTGGATCTGTAATGGGAGAACCATGTGGACGGCATGGGTCAGTCTGATTCTTCCTGAAGGTGAGGGCTCAGTAGGCTGTACTGTAATTTCTAGAGTTCTCTCATTTCTGTCCTTTCCAGGGCCTCATTTTAAGGTGTCCTTTTAATCTTTGAGCTACCTCAAAAACATTTTTAAAAATTGGTCTTTAAAGACATTATGGCAGGGAGCCAGTTTATGTTTCTGTCCCTTGCCGAGAACCCTACCTGGTATGTCTGCCTTTCTCATCAACTGAGCCAGAGCTCTGACCTCGTGCTCCTGTCCGTAACCCACACGCTCCATCAGCCTATCCACTCTGTAAATCTCTCTGATGAGTTTTACTGACACATACCCTTGATTGTCATTTCTTTTCCTGTCTTCTCCCGGCTACTGCCCTGGTTTAAGTTATTATTAGCTCCAGCCTCAATCAATAGATTGTCAGATTATCATCATACAGTGATCATCCCCCATGATGTGGCTACCCTGTCCCAAATTCACATTCAAATGGAATGAGCTCCAAATCCAGATGACAATCTGACAGTTCTGAGCTGATACAGCTCCCTGGAGTGTCTCCTTCTCCCTGCCTGTCCTCGGGCTTTAGCCAAACAAAATCACTTGTTCTCTGCCCCGACACCTCACCAAAGCGTTCTCTTGTTTTCCTCCCTATCTTGAAATCTTCTTACAGCCAAACCTTTCTTATTTAGAGACCACTCACAGTGCAGATGCTGAAACCCACCCACGGAGCTGAACATCTCCTCTGCTTTTTCTGTACACCCCACACTTCATCTCTGCCTAACTTGGTACACAGCACTCACCGCCTCTACTTTATTTAAATATGAACGCGTTTACCTCTCCCTAGATAAATAACAGCACATGTCCTGTTTTTCAGGACAACTGGAATTAGAAAAGTGAGTGACTAAACAGAAATGGAAGGCTTTAGCCAGGCCAAGATATTCCCCAACCCATCCCATTAAACCCGGAAAGATAGATGGGGTGTGGTCACTGGGGCTGTTTCTGAGAAGGCCCTGTCCGGATGAAAACGTCTTTGAGCTTCTAACTGCGTTAGTGAATTGTGTGGTCACAGCCTGCACCAGTGTGGTCAGCTGAAACTGCACGCCTGGCCACACGCAGGGTTGATGGACTACCCAGGATGACTGACAGCAACGGCTCTGTTGAAAGAAGCTGAATAAAAAATGTATGTCATTCTTAGGGCTGACGCTTCTAAGCCTTCTTTATTTTCCTAATGGATGACATACCTCAAACTTCCAAAAGGCCCCAGTACCAAATCTCTAGGAGCAGCATAGACAGACCTACAGAGCTCCTGGTTTTTAGAATCAGACAAACTCCAATTTAACTTGTCAGTTAGCTACACAATTTAACAATCTTTCCTTTTAAATGTAAAATGGATATAAAAATACCAACTGAAAAGAGTCCTCATAAGAATCAAATGAAATTTGTACAGGTCCAATATTGTTTTATATGCTCATGCTAATAATTGTCTGACTGTTTTGTGTGTGTTTATCGTGACTTCTTTTTAAAGATACACTGGGAGAGACTATGAACTTAGAAAATAGTTTTACCTTTTGGAAATTGGTTAAGTTATATAATAAGCTGGAAAATGGCATCAAAGTTATCAGACCCTAATTCTTGAAACCTTTAATTGCTACCTCAGGCGGAAACATCAGCTTTGCAGACATGGTCAAGAATCTTGGAATAGGGGAGATTATCCGAGATTATCTGAGTGGGTAGCGTAATCACAAGTGTCCTTGCAAGAGAGAAGCAGAGGTATTTCACATGCACAGGAGAAGAGGTGACCTGATTGGAGAGACAGACGGAAGTGATGTGGTCACAAGCTGAGGGGTACAGCAGCCACCAGAAGGTGACAGACAGGAACACGGTCTCCCTACTCTTGGATTTTGTAGCCCCACTGACACTTTGGTTTTGTGCTCTGGTCCTTATTCCATACTTCTGACCTCCAGAGTTGTGAAAGAATAAATTTATGTTGTTTGAGACAACCAAGTTTATGGTAATTTGTTAAAGCTTCTAGAGGAAATCAATAGAGATTTTGGTATCAGAAAGTGGGGTGATGCCGTGACAAACACACAGACATGTCTAATTGGCTTCAGGATCAGAAATGGGTAGAGGATGCACAAAGTCTAAAATACATTTTGAAAAAAAAAAACTAGATTGCCTTAAACATCCTATTGGCAGAAATACGAACACTGCAGGCACCAGGGATGAGGGCTCGGAAGGAAATGACAAACAAGTTATTGGAAAGGAGGGGAGAAAAAGCATCTTTGCTACACAGAGGTAGGATACTAAGCTGAAGTCTACCCTTTAGCCAAGTGGAAAGCAAAACTTGTAAGCAATGGACTGATGAACGCAGATATCTAGCTGAGGGGTGTGCGGAGCAAAGTATGGGAAAGGAAGTCAGAAGGGCGCGTGGGGACGGGCCAGCGTGTGGACGGCAGGACTACAAAGCGAAGTAGTACATATCCGACCATCTGTTTTCTCTGAGCAATGAAAAGGGGAAGTTATCTGCTGGGAGTGAGTGGGTAGGGGGTCAGGCAGGTGACTCTACAAGTGGGGACAAGTTTTGGAGTAGCCTTCACTGGAACAATGGTGATGATAGTGAAGATGATGACATGATGGCAACAAATGCTAATAGCTGCAGCTAATAATTTAATGCATTTATTATGCACTAGACACAATATTGAGCATTTTCTTTCTTTCTTTCTTTCTTTCTTTCTTTTTTTTTTTTTTTTTTTTTGAGAAGAGTCTCACTGTGTCACCCTCCGTAAAGTGCTATGGCTTCACAGCTCACAGCAACATTAAACTCTTGGGATTAAACAATTTCCTTGCCTCGGCCTCCCAAGTAGCCGGGACTACAGGCACCTGCCACAATGCCTGGCTATTTTTTGATTGTAGTTGTCATTGTTGTTTGGCAGGCCCAGGCAGGATTTGAACCCCCCGGCTCCAGTGTATGACTGGCACTCTAGCTGCAGAGCTACAGGTGCCAAGCCAATACTGAGCATTTTCAAAGTCATCAACACATATAACTATCATAGCAGCCCTAGGAGGCAGATCTCATTACCTTTTTTATTATTTCACATTATAAATATATTATTTGCAACAAAATAATAATATTGCATATCACATATTCTATATAATATAGTAAATGTATAACATATAGACATATAGTATGTTTTTTGTTATACAAAATTAATGTGCTATAAATAAATGTTTATTTTTATTGTGTTATGACTCTTTTACAAAATTAATGTGTCATAAATAAATGTTCATTTGTATTGTGTTATTACTATTGTGCGGAAACAGGCTCAGAAAGGTCAGGTAAACTGAGAAAGGACACACAGCTACCAGAGGGCAGACCATAGGACGATATCATGGTCTGTCTACTCCAAAGCCCATTTTCTCAACTATTAGATAAACACTACGCCATTATCTTATTTTTTTTCTCAAAAGCCTTGTCAGAAATCGACATGCTTTTCTATTACCACTCTTTAGCATGTCAAACAAACACCATTTGTTCATCTCCCCCCAAACTGTCCTCAAAGCATCATGTGATCTTCCATTTGCCAAAGCCACAGGTCACTTATCAGTCTGCACCCCATTTGCCTTCGGACGCTGTGCCCACTCTTCTGGGCACACCTGCGCGCTCCAGCACCTGCAATCACACCACGCTCCACGCCCCAGTTCTTGTGGTAGAACCAGGTGTGTCCTATTTGAGCAGCCCTGTCTCAGGTCCCAGTGACAGAAACCTGACTTGGGAAACCGTGGCTCTGCTCTTCATTCTCTCTAGAGCCCTGAGCCACCAACCAGCCTTGGGCACCATCCTCATTCCCTCTGTGCCTTGGTTTACTCACTTGCAAATAGGGGAGATGGTCCATAGCGTCTGAATCCACTCCTGCAATCTACGGTTCCAAGTTCATAAAAAGGACATTGAAAAGGAGAAATCTTGGCTCTCTGCCTCAGGGAAAAAATAATTAAGATATCACTTTGCAAAAGGAGTAAGTGAATTTCAACAGTGTCGTGCCTGTCTCTGCCTGGAGCTGGCTGCCTCTCCAGTCCTGGGCTCCCTTTTGGACACTATAAATTATCTGAGGACATAGGCTAATTGACACAGTTGAGAGGAGAGGGACACAAATAGTCCCAGGCTTGGAGAGAGAGACCTCTTTGGGGAGGTTAACAGAACTGGAACAATGCGAGCCAGGGAAGGGCTGCTGAAGGGAGCCATCATTCTGCCGACACATCCATAAAAAGATACTGTGAGAAGGGCAGGGATCAGTCTTCTTATTAATCAACAAGGGCAGAATGAGAATTAACAAGCTGTAAGCTGCAATGAGGAAAATCGAAGCTAAATATCAAGGAAAATGTTAGTCTACAGGGAGCAGTTAGGCAGTGGAGCAGACTGCCTGGACCAGCCATGAAGTCACTCTAATTGGGGACATTCGCGGCAGAGAGCAGATATGCATCTGTCGTGGGGAAGGGGATTCCTGGGGGAAAACAGGGGCCTGGACTGCAATGGACCTTAATGACCTAAGCGTAACAAGCCCTCAACTTTAATGGCAGAGCACAGTCTGGGGATGCAAAAGTGGGGCGGGGTGAGACTGGGGTTGAAGGGTGGGAATGGATAGAGTTAGACCATGATTTTCGCAGTTTTCAAGAACTAGGTTCAAACCTGGATTCTGCTACCAAGTAACTTGGCATGTTTTCCTCCTAAGATGTGGTTCTTTTGACTAGAAAAAGGGGACCACGATGACCGGCTGATAGGAGGATAATAAAATAAGGCCATGTCTGGAAATCACTTCGCATGACTCGGTGAAAGATGTGTGATACAGGCAGGAGAACTCAGGGACAGGAAGTGAGGCAGACAGCGTTAGGGGAGGTTCTCGACCTCTGTGGCGGGTAGAGGCCCCATGTCCAGAACTGGTGACAGTCCACCTCTGACTACATCTCTCCTGCAGAGGGGTCCAGGGTATGGAGGAAGTCATTTTGGAATTCACAGGGCCACAGGTGGGAAAGAATGCTTTTCTGAACCACCCGGGTGTTGTGGAATGCCAGAGACTACAACTAAGCAAAGGAGTCTGTCCAGTGATGTCCAGAAGGTGGGAAGTGCTGTCTGTGGCAGGTGCTGTCAGTGTCCACAGCTGCCCCCTCGGAGCTGCCTGCTAGTCAGACACAGGGATGGACTCTGCCTGAGTTCACACCCACACCACCTGGTCTCTCAAGAAACCCTCCTGTGATGCTTTAGCGATCTTTCTCACCTGTCTATAAACTCACTGAGCTCAGTGATTACACCTTATCTGCATGTCCATCACAAATCCTGGCCTATGGTGGCAGTGCCACACATATTTACCAGTGGCAACAATTTTGTTTACAAGTAAAGGACTACTCCTGTCCAGTAGGAAACACATAATAATCATCCTTAGAATCTGTGCTTCTCGAGTGTTATCTGTGGAATGTTACATACGCAAAGCCCATTTTCTAATTTTAAATCAGTTACTCTTGCCAGTACATCACGCAGAATCATATCGTAATAAATGCAGAATTTGGCTGAATTGGCTTCTTTCCGTGGAGTCTGAAAAAAATCTCATTTATTTAGTTGCTTTTTTAGAAGTGTTAGATAGAACAATAGAATGCCACTCTCTTGTCAAAGCCAGCCACTTACAGATAATTGTGTTAGCTCTGGGGCACAGCACTGAGGATAGTTAGCCTGTAGGTAGAATGCATCTTCCTTTCAGTTGTCTTTCCCTTAAGTTTGTAGCATAAAAGGACCACTCCCTTGGATTCAATTTTTGGGCATAATTTAAAAATGAAATGGGAGTTCAGGCCACAAAACTTTGATGGGATTTTTTTCCACAACTTTTCTGAAGTGGGAAATAAAAATCTCCGCATTGAAACCATTCTGAAGTGTATTACATAGCTCAGAAAAGTTTATTAAACCTGGAGCAGTACGTTCAGATACCAGAGATTTTCTAACTGCAAATTAGATGTTTGCTTGGCTTTCCTTTCTTTCAATTCCCAGGTTCTCTCAAACATTTCCTAATTATGAGCATGTTGTGATTATCATGATAAATACGTGGGGTTCTTTGCTTGGGATTTTCAAAGTTGTAACTTGTTCAGTCAGCATCAACCTGTCACATGTTCCAGTTACATGCATCTACCGTGATTAATTAACTTTGTACAAAAGTTGACACCACCACTGGGAATAATTCTTTGTTAGTTTTTGCCCTGCTTTTTTTTTTTTTTGTATTAAACTACTTATGTTTATATCTCCTGAGGCCATATAATTTAATACCTGGTGGTTTCAGATAGATTTAATTGGAGGAAAAACGTATATATTATGGCTAACGTAAGAGGAAGGCTTAGGGAAAGCCAAACTGAGTTGAGAAAGTAGCCTGCCGTGGTGTTTAGCAGCCTCTACCATAATGGTCTGTATTGTTTCGAGTTATTTTTCCCAAAATAAAATGCAAGTGAATTCCATGAAGAAAAGGTGCTTTTGTACCCTGTCTCAAGAAAAACAACAACCACCTAGCACATACACAGTAAGTACCTTTTTGCTACATCATTTAGTTAAAAGCATCTTTATAGCTGGAATAACCTTGCAGCTCTTGAAAGTATTATCAATCATTACAGTGAGATAATACCAATAGCCAATTACATCTATAGCGCTTTATAATCAGAAATGCAATTTTCCGTTTTTGAAGTCCTTTCACTCTTTTGAGACTTATAGAAACCTCATGAAGCAAAGGGTATCAATTACCTTTTTTTAAGTTTTTTTTTAATGATGGGTAGGAATTAATCAAATCAAAAGTTGAGAGGAAAGGTGATAAGTTAGAAATACTCAGCTACCTGGTAGGTACTACTCGAGGGGCAGGAATAGAATTTCTCTAGGCTAAGATTAGAATAGAAAAGCGTAAGTTTATTTTATATTAGAGAAAGAAGGAAGAGACAAGAGAGAGCAGAGAGCAGAGAGCAGGGAGTGAGAGAAGATGAGTGGGGAAGAGAAAGAAAAGGAATGAGAGAATGGTGTGGCACCCCAACGAAAAACAGATTCCCACGAAGAGCATGAGACCTTAATTGTAAGGCAGAACTGAGGCTCAGGCGAAATGAGGCACTTAGACTGAGCGTGTATCTGAAGCCAAATTCATGCTGACATCACCAGATGGAGCTATCTGATGATTTTGGAGCAGGTGGATTCAAAGGGAGAGGAAGGGAAGAAGCCAGGAGACCCTCAGAGTTCACTGCATCAGTGGACAGGAGATGGAAAGGTGGAAGCCCTCACTCGGTAAATCCAGGCCCAGCTTTGTCCTGACTCCGCCCACCCAGACCCAGCTTTGTCCTGACTCCACCCACCCAGGCCCAGCTTTATCCTAACTCCACCCACCCAGGCTCAGCTTTGTCCTGACTCCGCCCACCCAGGCCCTTCTTTGTCCTTGCAGTCCCTCCCTGAATTCCCTCTGTGTGGCTGGACACCACCTGGTCTCCTGTGTAGTCATCACGTCTCCTTTTCCACCTTTCCCACCATACATGGGAGGACCCAAAATATATTCTTTCATTCTTTTTTGCACAGCTAAAATAGGTTGAGCTTACCTGAATTTTGAAAAGACATGAAATGGGAAAGAATAGATGAAATAGCCCAGTATGGGTTTCTGATCTGACTGAAGCTGATTCCTCACCACAAGCTTTCTGATTTGATCTCCTTCAAATCTCTCTTCAATTCTTAGTCATTGCCTTTCTTTTTCCTTTACCTATCTGCTTTGTTTAAAATGTTTATTTTTTTAATCAGCCTTTAATTCCATAAAGTATGAACCAGGGTATTTTGTTCTTATTTTTTTTTAACCAGCTAGTACTTCAAAGGAGCAAAAATTGTTGGCAACTAATTATTACCAGAAATAATGGCCAAAAATCATCCATTCTATTACTAATAACTTTTTTTTATATTATCTGTCATCTGACTAGGTGACCATATAATTTTTTGGTTTAAACTGAGATACTTCTTAATGTTGTTTTTTAATTCAGAATATTAGGGGGTCTATATGTTTAGTTTGCATATTTTATTTTTTGAACGGATTAGTTATCAGCATGCCCATCATCTAGATAGCATGCACTGTACCCAAGAGGTGTGAATTTACCCATCCCCTCTTCCCCTCCCACCCACCCCTTCTTGATTTTCTTTGAGATTTACTTCCAAATGTGCACTTAAGTGTTTATTAATGGGCTCCAATTTGGTGTTGAGTACATACATTTTTTTTCCTCCATTCTTGTGATGTTTCACTTAGAAGAATGGTTTCCAGTTTCCTTCAGTTTGCCACAAAAGACACTAGGTCACCATATTTGTATGGCTGAGTTGCAAGCCATAGTGTGCATACACTGCATTGTATTAATCTATTCGTGTACTGGTGGGCACTTGGGCTGTTTCCCCATGTGTGTGGTTCTGGATTGTGCTGCTGTAAGCATTCACATGCAGGCATCCTTTTTATAAAATGACCTTTCTTCCTTTGGGGTACACCCCAGCCGTGGGATTGCTGGATCAAATGGTAGGTCTACCATTTTAAGAGGAAAAAGATACCCTATTAATAGTTAGCTGAGACAACAGATATGGACCAAGAATTCCACAGGCAAACTAGACATAGGTCACCCTAGACATAGCTAAAATATCTACCTACAGATGGTCAATTATTCCTCTCCCAACTGGTTTACTTTGCAGCTAGTTTCCCTGGGCTGCTTTGCCAAGGTAATGCAATGCATAAAGTCCGATCAGATCAGTTATACCCACTTGACACTTTTTCAGGCCAAATTTGTTAGTGCTCTGCTTTCAAAGTCCCCTTATATGTCTTCTGAATGCCATAAGAATTTCTATGAGGTATACAGGGGCTGAGGCTTATACCTGTATTTTACAGATCAGGAAATTGGGGCTAGAAAAATTATATCAAAAATGCAATGATATAAAGTAAAAGGAACACTGACCCTAGAGTCACAAAATGCATACTTGAGTTCTGGCCTGTCTCTTTGTGTCTGCAGCAGTGCTGCCCAGCGTGTGGGCCACATACAGTCTAACTACCTATATGCGATGAGAGTAGACTTAGGTAACCTTTCATAGCAGTTCAACAGATTTATTTCCTGGCTGTTGAATTTAATAAAAAAAAAAAATCAGGTATATATTTTTGTAGGTCTTTCTTGTCTAATAATTCATGTTTGTTATATTTTATGAAAACATCAGTTCATAAAAAAATTAAAAATTTAAAAAATCCTAGTAGAGATAATTTTTTAAAGTTCTGGTCAATAGATATCAGGCAATTCCTTAACCACCCTGCATTTTAGCTCCCTCACGTTAAAACACTGAAAACAGGAAGTCATTCTACCTCATAAGTCTCAAGAAACAATAAAAAATAATCAAGTAATGTTTGTATAGGACCTTGAAGTAGTGATTAAAACATATGTTCAGGAGAGTAGAACAGAACTTTGGCTAAGAGGAGATCGGGCTTGGTAAGCCATTTCAGCCATTCCAGCACCACCTTCCAGCTGTACTTCTTGCTACCTCTTCAAACTGAGCAGGTTTGCTTTTAGGCTTTTTAAACAGATTTCTGCTTTAAGGTTGTCATTTAAAAAATGCCCATTAAAAAGAAATATCCAACTTTTCTCTAGAGTGTACAAAGTGCCCTCACTTAATCCCAGTTTAGCAATGTGATGTCAGGAGATTATTTTATAGATGAAAGAACATGTGGCCAGCTTGGCCGGTGTGTAGGGTCCAGCTGGTAAGTGACGGCCCCACACAGGCCCAGGTTTCTAGGCCTTGGGATTCCAGGCCCAAGTTTCTTTTTGGCAGTTTGGCACATAGAAGAAAGAGCTTTACACTTTCTTGTGTGTAAGGTTGGCACCTGTGGCTCAGTGAGTAGGGCGCCAGCCCCATATACAAAAGGTGATGGATTCAAACCCTGCCCAGCCGAACTGCAACCAAAAAATAGCTGGGCGTTGTGGCAGGTACCTGTAGTCCCAGCTCCTCAGGAGGCCAAAGCAAGAGAATCACTTAAGCCCAGGAGTTGGAGGTTGGTGTGAGCTGTGTGACGCCATGGCACTCTACCAAGGGTGATAAAGTGAGACTTTGTCTCTGCAAAAAGAAAAGAGAAAGAATCACTTAAGCCCAAGAGTTGGAGGTTGCTGTGAGCTATGACACCACAGCACTCTACCCAGGGCAACAGCTTGAGACTCTGTCTCAAAAATAAATTTAAAAAACAAAATAATACACTTTCTTGTGTGTTTTCCCTTCGTTCTGATTCTATTTCTTTTCCTTTCAAAGGTTTGACCCATGAAAAGAACCTTCAAGGAAAGAGTTCAAAGATCACCAAGATTACATATTATACTCAAGAAATTTCAAAATTGTGCTTTCCAAATAACAAGCTCCAAAAACAACTCCCTACCAAGCCTTAAGTGTGTATGTGTGTGTGTGTGTGTGATATCAGGTGAATTGTGCTGCCTCTCAAACCTCCAGTTCCTCCAAATATGGCTGTACTTCTGAGTCTTTAAAGATGTAATTAAATTAAGATGGGGTTATTAGGGTGAGGCCTAATCCAATCTGATAGGTGTCTTATAAAAAACGGAAATTTAGAGATGAAGAGGGAAGACTCTGTGCAGACACAGGGAGGGGGTGGGCCTCTACAAGCCAATGAGAGAGGGGGATGGACCTCTACAAGCCAATGAGAGAGGGGGATGGGCCTCTACAAGTCAATGAGAGAAGGGGATGGGCCTCTACAAGCCAATAAAAGAGGTCTGGGACAGATCCTTTCCTCAGGGCCTTCAGAGGACCTGACCCCATGTCCTTGAGCTTGGACTTACAGCCTAGAGAACTGTGAGAAAGTAAATTCCTGTTGTTTAAGCCACCCACTGTGTGATACCTTGTTATGACAGCCCTATCAAAACAATATAGTGAGTATATATTTATAACAGTACGTGGAGTCACGCAAGTCACTTTTTATGTGCTAGGTAAACAAAACACACGAATATATTGTTTGTCCCATAAACTCAGGAAATATTTTGTTGACATTCCAAGTGAATCACAATTTTGAGCTCCTTTTTCTCTTTTTTTGTTACAAATTCTGCATTTTCACAGGAAGGCTGAAGCTTACTACTTAGAAAAGCCCATAGTAAGTATTCTCCTAAGAGAACTGAACCACCTTTGAGGAGTACAGAGGAGGTAAGGCGCCTGCTGCCTGTGAGAGCATCAGGAAGACACTGTCCTCTCTAGACCTTGATCTGAAGAGATGATCTCTACAGCAACGTCCCATGGCACAAAGAGCACCAGAGTATGAGCAGAACGATCTCTGTCACTGTTTAGCTGTGAGATGGCTGACGGGTGCCCTCACTTCTGTGAGTTTTTATTTATTCCTTTGCCAAAAAATGTGAGGAGTAATATTGAAATTGCACTGTGGCTATGAGAATGCAGAGAAAAAATGGATGTAAAAATACTTGGCACCTTGAAGCATTCGAATAAAGGCTGGCTTCATTTTCATTTCTGCTCCAAAGAGCTGTGTCTGTGAGCGCTTTGGCTGGATCGGAAAGGATCTCAATACACACACTGAACTCACTTCTAACGGTCGGCAAGATTGTCCAAAGAGTGTTTTGTTCTTCCCACTTGCTTAAAGTGCAGACATGTAGGAAAAAAATCCCTTCAGTGATCTTACATTTTTATTTCTTACCAACAGATTTTAAAAGGCAAGAATGATGTCTCTTGGACATCAACACAACATGCCAGAACATGATATCATTTGGTGTTGAAATCACTCATCATCTCCTCTAATATTGCTCCTGCTGGCTGGGGCGCCTTGGACATGTCAGAAGTGATTTTGCTTAATCCAACTTGTTAGTAATGAGCTTCTGCTAATTCCTGGCCAGTAATGATCCACCCTTCAGCAGTTTTAAATGCTGCCTTGGTTGATTATGATGTAAATTCAAGAAATGATCTTCAAATTTTGGGCTAGTAAATGTGGAGGCAGGTCTCACTATCAGCTGGGCTAGGTAGAAGGTGTTACAGATTCTCAGTGAAATGGCAAGATCCAGATGGATGCATAGGAAGCTTCTGGGACTGGTAGAGTTTAAAGAGTGTTTCTGCAGAGATCACAGGTTGATCCCTGAGGCAGAGATAGAGGTGGAGTTAAGTGAGCTATTCAGGAAGAGTGAGAAGTGATTGATTAATCCATCTGTTCATTCAACAGATATTTATTACATAGCTGTAAGATGCCCATCACTACGCTCCTTAGAGGGGGAGATTTCCTCTCTTGGACAAATGCAATAAATGTTGATGGCTGGTGTGCAATCTGTCAGAAGTAAGAGTAAACACAATAGGAGTTCTTTCCTTTCAAAATATATATAGGATACATACAAAAGTCACTTATTATACACACATGAGTCAATAAAAAATGTCAACTATTACTTTATTATCAGTGACATAAGCAACTAATAACTCACTACAGAGTCCCATTGAAGGTTATTTAGGAACCTGAAGCTCAAGGTTAACCGCAGACCTCTGATCACCCAGCACCTGTCAAAACTAACCCTTGGGATTCTATCATTTTGTCTTTATCAGAGTAGAAGAGTCTATGGGAGCTCCAGGATCTATTTACTCCATTTTAGAGAAGCAAAGAGAGGAGGAGAGAGAGAGGGGGAGGGGGGAGAGAGAGGGAAAGGGAGAGAGGGGGAGTGGGAAGAGAGAAGGAAAGGGAGAAAGTAGGAAGAGGGTAGCAAAGGAAAATGAAAGTCTAAAATAATTTTTGCTTATTTGATCAATCAGAGCAAAAATTTCTCCTCCCTTACCTAAGAATTAAAGTAGATCACCAGTGATAGGAAAAAAAAAGGGAAGATTTTCTTCAACTCAGGGTAAAGGAGGAAGGAGAAAGGAGCGAGGAAAGGTGTTAGAAAGCTGTTATAATTGGACAGTTTAAGGGTCTCCAAAAGATGTGGGGACTTTAAATAATGAAAGTATCTAAGACGAAGAACCTGAGGAAAAAAAAAACACAAGCATAGACAACAGAGGGGCCTCGGAGATGTCACATTTTTGAAGCTTTGTCAACTGAGGCAATGATTATTAATTTATTCAACAAGCATTTCTAAGCATCTAACAGGTACATTCACCACACTCATGTGTTGATTCGTAGATACAAACCCATCCCTGACAAAAGCCATGCATTTCCAGACCAAGCTAGATCCATAAACACACAACTAAGATACAACTAACAACAATGAATGGACATTCCGGGAACCAGAGAAATTTACCACAGGAAGGGAAGGACGGCTCCATTATAAAAGGATACTTAAGTTTACTTGTTGAAAAAATTGAGTAAGTGGACAATGGACTTGGGCAAGCAAAGGAAGCACAGAAGAGTTCATTGTGTCCTGAGAAGCATCTGCATTCACACCTACTGAGCTCCCACTGTGGGCGCCGTGCAGGAGTCATGACGGGGAAAGGCTGGGAAGTCATGAACATCCCCTTACCGTTGTGGAGGAGGGTCAACAAGTCCAACAAATTATTCACAAGATATTCTTAGAAACCAACTCATACAATTTGGAAAATAAAATGGGCTGATGGGATAGTTCCAGGAGACCTGTTTTATTTGGTGGGAGAAAAAGGTCATCATGGAAAGTGTCTTTTGCCCATCACAGTTGAACTCAAATGAGAAGAATAATTCAGCCAGGTGGAGGCAGTGGGGTGAACATTCCAGAAAAGGGGGATCTGCAAGAACAGACTTTCAGAGACTAGAAAAGACTTGGACTCAAGACATGGCTGGAGGTTGTGAGCAGGGGGAGAAGAGGAAGGGGACATGATCAGAGAAATGGGGAGTGGCCAGATCACCCCAATCCTGGGAATTCTGTGTATAGTGCTAGCAGAGACAGGAAAACTTAAAGTAGTTGTCAGCAAAGCAGATTACAAAGGGCCGGATATGTCACCAGGACTTTCATCTGTGTGACAGTCAATTTAATGTGTCAACTAGGCTGCCTGGGTATCTGGTTAAACCTTGCTTCTGGGTGTGTCATGGAGGGTTTTTCTGAAAGAAATTAGCACTTTATCCAGTGGACTGAGAGAAGCAGATGTCCCTTTCCACAGCTGAGTGGACATACTCGATTCACTGAGGATATAAATAGTATAAAAGATGGAGGAAGTGTATATCAGACTTGTCCTCCTCTGTCTGAACACTTGAGCTTAGACGCTGACCTTCTCCTTCCCTGAACACTCCTAAGCCTTCAGCCTCAGACTGGAATAGTCACCATTGCCCTGTCCACCGCTCAGGCCTTTGAAGGGCACACCTGTTTTTCCCGAGTCTCTGGTTTGCAAATGGCAGATTGAAGGACTTCTCAGCTTCCGTATTAGTGTAAATTAATACCTTATAATAAATCTAGCCAGATAGATAGATAGATAGACAGACAGACAGGCAATCTCCTATTGGTTCTTTTTCTCTAAAAAATCCTGACTTATATGTGATCACAATCTGGTAGAAAAGGGCAAGACTGTAAAAAGCTCCAACTTCAGTTTTGTAAACCAGTTGAGTGGATAAAACAAACGCTATGACCCAGGGATTATCCAGCCTCTCGATATCTTAAAAAAGGTCTATAAGGGATGTTCATCACGGAAAATATTTGGGGTTAAATATTGATAAGTTGTACATGTGAGCCTGGAATCTAAACTGAACGGTCATCCAAAAGAGGCAAATACACACATTTGGGGGTTCCCCTCCCCCTTTCACAAGCCCCCTGGATACAGAATGTCCTCTGTGAACCAGCCAGAAGCAAGCAATCCAGCTTCACAGCGCATGTGATCTGGAGAGCAAGGAAAGAAACATTTAAGCTGTTATTCAAACAAGTTTGATTCCAATTACTACTTTCCTTTCTGTCAAAATCAATTATCCTCACTGCTGACGCGGCCACGCCTGCCGAGCTGATTGGAAGGTTTGCCTCGGGACTGTTCACTTGCTGTTCTCTGATTTGGCTCCGTTTGACGGTGGCTTGTTCTATACTGTTGTTGTTGATTTTCCCACTGCAGCCAGCCAGCGCCACACAGTTACTTTTACACGACCATAAAATAAAATGAATGCACACAGCAGGGGGAGGCTTGCTCCAAGTCCAGTGCTGGACAACTGGGCTTCACGTGCACTCAGGTTCACAGGCAGGGACGTGAGGGAGGGACTGTTTACTATCCTTCCTCAAAGACACAGCAACTGTTGGCTTTGCGACTCCGCCTCACATCCACACGAGGCCCCAGCCACACAAGGACTGACAAGCCAGCTCATTTCGCCTTGTGACACTGGGAGGAACGCTGGTCCCCAGAGGATTCTGACGGGCTAATTGCCTGACTCAGTCTCGTGGCACCATGGCTGGGCACCTGTCAGCACCACCATTATGCTATTGACTGTGGCTGTTGAATCTCTATGAAATAGAGAAAAGAGAAGTGAAAACAGAGAGCCTAAGTATTTCCTGGTATGTGGCTATTGGGTGAATGTGACCGGTGTTTGTGCAACTGGGCCACATCCCTCTTGCTCTGTCATCTTGAGTTACCCCGTGTTATTCTTTGCTCTGTCTTCTGAAAGCCAAAAATGAGTTTCAAAATGATGGCCAGAGTGACTAACATTTTTAAAATTTATTCAGCTGCACTTTAGAGACATCTCTTAAATTATGTACTATTTCCTGTCAATGCTCTAATGGACTCCAAGAAATTAAAGTTGAAACTCAGTGGAGTGGTGGTGGAAGAGAGTCAAGGGCACCCAGACTTTGGTTTCAGGTTACAGGTATATTGAATTCATTCCTATCCTCTGCTTACTTCTTGCTTTTTACCATAGACAGGACTTCGCTCATGGTGTTCTTCGATACTCAAATCCCTCTTTCCCACCAGTCTGTCAATTCACAGGTTTGAAATTTACCCATTAGAAACACCACTCCATATCCTCAAAGTTAAAATCCTCCATTGTTAGCATTTCTGTTTTCCAATAAAAAATAATTTGTTTCTATTTTTTCAAAGCAATCAAGACCAGAAATCATACTGTTTTCCCTTCATGATTGACCTCAAGCACACAGTAGGTGCAGGCGCGCAGTTAGTGCCTATTTAAATAACAGTTGAATGGTGAACTCTCAGGCACAGTCCGACACATCTCATAACAACAGGGCACGGAGGACTACACATTTCCCACCGCAGGGAGACACACAAATTTGTGCCAGTTCACTTCAGTTCATCCGATATTTGTCAGTCATGTAGTTGAGGAAGAAGAAGGCAAAGATGATTCTAAGTGTTGGGGTGACCGAGATGATAACATTGCTGTTCATTCACTCGTAAATCTGCCAGTGTTGATTGGATGGCTTCTTTATACACTATGTGACTTTGGCACAGAACACACATGAAAATTGTCTACTGGATACCTTATCCCAAAAGTCTGCCCTGACTTTTTGCTAAGATAAAGTATAAATCTCTCTCCAAAGCAGAAAGGAAAAATAAAGTAGCTCTAACTGGGAAACTGGGATAAATTCTAGCACATGTAAGCAGTATCTTCCAAGGGACTTCACCATGTGGAGTAGGGAAGGAGTGTGTTCTTGACAGAGGGGAAGTTATATCTCTGCCTTGATGTTATTATTACTGTTCAGTACCAATGTCATGCCTCACAAATACTTTCCTGTGTTTTAAGGTCCCAAGAGACTTGGGAGCCAGAGACAGTGCTTCTAAATCCATATGTCCATCCTCCCTGGTAGAAGCAGAAGTCTCGAGTGTGTAGCTCTGGACGATGCCAAGCCCCTCCACGTGCCTGGGAAAGAACCACTCACAGCACATGCAGACGTGCCATCGCCAAGACCCTTCATGTTCCATTAACACCCTCTCCACCTCCTCACAGTTGTGAGCACCACAGTGACCAATCTGAAGCCTCAATGCCGACAAGCTTTCCTAGTAAATCACAAGATGCTTGGATAGAACACTAAAAGGGTGGTTTGGGATCAGATTACCAGAGTGTATGAACCACATCCAGTTTTCCAAACTACTCAAACATTAGACACACAAAAATGCATTTTCTTCTTATTTATGTAAGGTGATACATCTTCAACCTTATTAATTTCTGCGCCTCTGAACATTGGTTCCCAGGAAAACTGTAATTCGAATCTCTTGCCGCATTTCTTAGCATCTTACTTTCAGACACTCAGTGATGATGAAGGCTTTGCTCCATAGTTCTATCCATTGCTCAGCCCAGCATAACAATTAATTAATATACTTATTCAACAAATATCCACAAAATGACAGCTATGGGCCAGCTCTGTTCAGAGGCAGTGTACAAAGAGGAGCAGGGCAGACATGGCCCATGGTACCTCAGAGCTCAGAATCCACCATTCTCCTACATCTTCTTGAGCAAGATTATCTTGAATATCTTCTACTCTAAGCTAGTTTAATTGATCTGTTAAAGTTCTAGAGGCAGGAAAATCCAAAATCAAGGTGCTGCAATTTAGTGTCTGGCGAGGACCCTCTTCCTTCTTCATAGATGGTTGCCTTCTTGCGGTGACCTCACCTGGCTGAGGGAGACCATCTTGGTCTTCTTTCATTCAGATTGGCAATGTCCTGTCCTGGTGGCTGATGGGGGGTTTGACACACCCACACTAATCTCTTTATATGGTTGGTTCACCACATTCCCGTGTCCTCATGCAAACACACTTTCTCATTTTTTGTAATACAGACAGAATGAGCATGTGCCAAATCTCTAAGCTTTGGTCCCTTTTATTTGACCTTTCTGTCTTTGATTTATTTCTCTCTTCTCTCATTTTCCTTGACGGTCAGGAGGAATCAATCACACAGCAACTTGGACACTTCACTTAGAAATATTCTCAGTGAAATGCCCAAAGTCATTGCTTGAAGCTCTGCTTTCCACTTTCCACAAAACACTAGAACCTGAAAGCAGTTCAGCCAAGGTCTCTGCCAATTTGTAACCGTAATCACCCTTTCTCCACCATCCAGTAACGTGCTCCCAACTTCCATCTGAGCCTTCATCAGAATGCCTCTCATCATCCATATTTCCGTCAGCGATCTGGGCGTGATTATTTATGTGTTCTCTGAGAAGTCCAAAACTCTCTCTACAACTCTCCTCTTTCTTTTCTGAGCCCTTACCCGAACTGCCTTTAAAAGTCTGTTCGTGGAAATACCAGGGTTTTTTAGCATGCAGCTCAAAATTCCTCTAGCATCTCCCCCTCACCTAGTTGCTCAGTTGCCTCTACATTTTTAGGTGTTTGTTATGGCAGCACCCTGCTCTCAGTGCCGCAACTACCTCAGTCAGCTCACACTGTGAGGACAAATAGCATGAACTGAGGGCTTGAGGAGCAGACACTTCTCAGGGTTCTAGAGGCCGGGCAGTCCAAGGTCCAGGTGAGGGCAGCTCTAGTGTCCAAGGGAGACTCTCTCCCTAGTTTGTAAGGGGTGTCTTCTTGTTGTATTTCCACATGGCTGGGATTCTCTCACTCAGATCTCTTCTAATAAGGTCACTGTTTCCACTCATGAGGGCATCATCCTTATGGCCTAATGAATCCCAAAGGCCCTGTCTTCAAATATGTTGGAGATTAGGGCTTCCCTGTAAGAATTTTGAGGTAAAAAATACTCAGTCCATAGCAGAAGAAACTAGAAGGGATAATTGATGTCCACACTTTACTTACCTGAGGTTCATTGTTCTCCAGAAAGATTTCCTCCTATGCACTCACACACAGGCAGATATGTACATATGTGTATGTATACACACTTCTGTATACATTTTTTCTACCATTTATTCATCATTTAGTTTTGCTAAAGTCCTGGTTGATGTTAAGAGTTATGGTGATATTGGCAAACTTGGAACTTCAAGGAAAATTGAGCATTTTTCCCACATGACTATCAAGAGTTCAGCATATTTAATAAGCCATTTTTGAAACTCTTTTAGTTATAAGATTTGTTTGTTTATCCATGAGTTGACTTTATTTGAAATAGCCACCACGAATATAATTGGAGCCATTTAATATTTTTTAATTCTTTTAAAGGAATATCTGTGACTCACAGTAATCAAGGAAATAAAAAGAGGAGACCTTCTCTTATCTGTTGTATACACACAAGAATCAAGTCTCTTAAAGATAAAATGACATGGAGTCCTTTGAGGTAGTAATGGTGACTACCTTAGTCACGTCTACACCCTCTGTCAGGTACTTGGTATACATAACAATTACATATTGAATAATCAAACTATCAATCAATTAATTAATTGCAAAAGATATGTGTTTTTTTGTTATCAAAGCTGTTCCCACATTTTTGGTCTCTAAACACAAGACCCTGTGCTAAGTGAATAAGGCCACATGAGTACTTCAATAATAGAGCACTGCATAAACTCTAATTTTTTTTTTAAAAAAGTGTAACTTATTATCATAAAAATAAGAACTTTATTTGATGTTCTTAAAATTATTGTATGGCGTTGAAATGATTATAAATTTTATCTAGGGGAAGAGGACTGGGGCTCCATAATTTCTGGTGCTGGTTAAACCTATGGTTCTTAGTCTAGCTATCTCTCTCTGTATGAGCTGCTGCCTCCTTCACCTTTGAATCAGACTGCTTGAACTCTTTTTGCTAATTGGGTCTCTTGAAATGTCTACTGAGAAAAGTTATCACAGCCTGAATAATCTCTGCACAAGCATAACCATTACCACCCCTGAGATGCCCACTGAGGAACCCCCAAACTAGATGTAGTCTGGTCCTGACTTAGAGGCAGCCCTCCACCTCAGAGGTGTTTATTTTTCCTTTAATCAACTGGTGAAGCAACACAGACATTCATAAATGCCAACAGTTCTCTCCCAAAGCAGCAGCAGAATTAGGTTTGAGATGCTGGGAGGATCCCCTGGTGGGTCCTGGAAAAGTCTGTGGCAGCCCTGGGTTTTCTCAACTCTGAGCTCAACATTCAACAGCTCACCATAAGGTCTTCTTAGTGAACTCTGCCCCACTGATTCTGGATATTATAGGAAAAGATAATAATTGGTCTTGTAGACTCCTTTGGTTTGGGAAGGATGGAGAAGAGCAGAGCTGCGAGCTGCCCAAGGTTGCAAAGACAATGAGAAGCCAGCACACCCAGCACACCCAGCACACCCAGCACTGGATGGTCTCTGAATAGACTCTGAGAATCTAACAGGTGGGACGGAATGAGCCCTCCTTGTGTTCCCTTTCCCTGGTGGTTTCCTGCCAAATGACTCCTTTGATGGGACCTTACCATTTCCTTCAATTCTTTGCTAATTTTAGTTGCTAGACATACATACTTAAATATATTCCAAATTGGTTGAGTGTGGTGGCTCACACCTGCGATCCCCACAGTCTGGGAGGCTGAGGTGGATGGATTGCTTGAGCTCAGGAATTCCAGACCAACCTGAGCAAAAGTGAGACCCCCATCTCTACTAAAAATAGAAAAAAATAGCCAGGTGTTATGGTGGTCACCTGTAGTCCCAGCTACTTGAGAGGCTGAGGCAGGATGATTGCTCAAGCCCCAGATTTTGAGGTTGCTGTGAGCTATGGTGACACCATGGCATTCTACCCATGGTGATAAAGTGAAACTCTATCTCAAATAAATAAATAGATGTATTCCAAAGTGATCTTGCATTGCTCATTGTATTGTCCCATGGAAACAAAATAAATGAGACCATATTCCCAGTTTCCACAAGAATTTATCACATATTTGAAGGCAGTCATACTCCTACTCTGTGGGCTAAGTGACCACATTTCTCACCCTGTCTAGCCTGGTTTCCACCCTCACTCAGCTCAGTGGGGCTACAGTGAACCTCCACATAATGAACCCTTGGAACAGACTTTAGTTCTTACTCCTCAGAAGCATCTGACAGGCACACTTACTCCCTCCTTGGCATGTTCTCTTGACGAGGCCTCCTTGTTTCCCCCACATCAGGACATCTACTGTTTATCAGCCACCCTCACAACTTTCCTGCTTGGAGCACCCCATAAGCCTTGGGCTTCCACCAGGTGCCAGCCTGGCCCTCGTCCTTCTCACTTCGTGAACCTGCCTTCCAGGAATGCATCCAGGCACTGGCCTCGACTCTCATCTAAACATGATGATCCTCAAACTTTATTCCTTGTTCAAAAGCCACATGACCACACCCAACTTCACAGAGAACTCCCCACCAGGGCCTCAAACTTAAGTATACAACTGAAATAATTACCTTCCTCTTAAAATGAGTCCTTCTTCATCTGCAGTCGCAGCTACTTGAGTATTTTTCCCACATGACCATCAAGACTTATTTTGATTTGTGTTATTTTCCTCCTTCTCCTACTAAATGGCTCTGCTACCTGTCCCCTCAAGGACACAGAGAAACAAGACCTAAGTAGGAGATATCAATAATCTTCCATCAAACGACTCCTAATTCCAAACCAAATGACCCTTTAATTGTGGGTTTGTTTTTGTTTTTTTAAGTGGTGGTGGTGATTGTTTTGTACATTCAACTTTGCATATTTACTCAGGTAAATGATAGGTGAATACAACTTTTCAAGGACTTTTAGAGAACACTGACTATGCATGATCAGATTCATTTCAAGGATCTAAGCAATGCTCAATAGTCTTTATCCTGTTCCATTTCCTATCACCTTTCTATAAATGTAGGCTTTTGTATACGCTACAATTAGTCAAGAAGTCTATTTCTGTGAACGAGGCAATGAGGCAAAGTTCACAGCTGAGGCCAAGCACACTTTGCCAACAGTGAGCTTGAACAAGGAGAACCTTGACTCTTGCAGTAAGAGGAGACCTTCCCATGAATTACTGCTTTATTGAAACTTTGCCCAGCAGATGCAGTTTAAGTGGAAAGGGGATTTCTGCTGCTGTTTATAGGACTGTGGGGGTCAGATGTCAGCCTGAGCCTTCTGAAAATGGACTAGAAGAGCTTGTCTCCCTTCTGTAAGCCTCCATATTTTCACTTATGACAAATATTTAGGAGTGAAATAATTGAAAGGAAGGCATGATACCTTTTATAGCCTTGCGATCCAGAGGGTTGCTATGGATGTGAACTTCAGAGTTTCCACAGCATTTCTAAATATTTGCAGAGAACCATTTCCTGTGTCAAGAATGACAAAAGTCTAACTTGAAGATTGAACATTTCAGTGCTAGTCAATTATTTCAAAAAACTTGTACTTTGTTTAAATCCACACTCACATATGCTACAACAACGTTTTGAGCATGGCAAGGTTGCTTGATCTAGGACGTTCAAAATAAAGCCTAAATACTACATTCTTAGAGTTTTCGGCAAGGATCAGATCCCACAGTGGGCTGTTTCAGGGGATGCCATTTTTTGCAAGCGAATGGGGGAAATTGGGCATGAAATCCTCTATTCAGGAGAATACAACCTGGTATTATCCTTAAACGTGCATGATTAGGTGAATGCGTTCGGATAGAATAACATTTCTCCCTCATCCAGCCTCTTAACCTTTGGTCACATCTCAAATGATTTCATTATTGAGATTTATAAAATTTAACTTATTTGCCTCTTCTGGCTGCCAAGAATTTATAAACTTTTGCTTGCATCTGTTAGATATTCTGAGACTGAACTGTTGAGTTTCTCACCTTGGCATGAAGAATCAAACACATTCACTCTGCAGAAAGGGAGTAACAGCCACCAGTTATTAAATGTCCTCTATGAAGCTCTTGGCAGACATTATCACTCCAATTTTTAGAAGACCTCTGTGAGGCAGGAATTACTTTAAGATTTATAGACTCTGCCATAGTCCAGAAAGGATTCAGGACAATGAAGATGCCCTTAAACTTATTCTTTGAAAGAGTATTTAAAAACTCAGAGTAGTAAGCTAGCTCTGTCAAGGGCATACAGAGAAGAGTTAGTGGAGTAGGAGAGTTTATTTAAATAGACCCAAACCCTAAGGTCATCTTGTATCTACCACACCACCCTAATGACAGCCACCTGTACCCTGCAGGCACCCCACTTTGAGATATCCCCCCCTTTTGGCCCAAAACAATATATACCTTCCACATATTGATTTCTGACCTCACCTGTAATTCCTGTCTCCTCAAAATGTATAAAATCAAACTGCATCCTAACCTCCATGAGGTTGCTTGCTTAAGGTGTCTTGAGTATGGCTACCCAGGTCATGGCCTTCAAATTTGTCTCAGAATAAACCTCTTTAAGTTATTTTACTAAGTATGGTTTATTTTCCATTGACAAGACATATTAAATTATTTTCTTTATTTTTATACTACCAGTTCTCAGATTGGCCATTGGGAAACATCAGGTCCATAGGTATTCCATCATTCCACAAAACTTGAATGTTCTGAACAGGCATAATTCTGTACCATAACAAGCTAGATTCCTCCGAAGCACCCCTTATCCTTAGTTAATTTTTAAACACAATTCCATTGAATATGAGAGACTGAGGTTGTCACTTCACTGCTCTATATTGCAGGTTCCTCTGAAAAGTGAGAAATTGACATTGCTTACCTGCTGAGGGCTTTTGAGAGGATAAATCTAGGTGATTTAAGGAAAGCATTTAGCATTATCTGGCATAAGGAAATAATAAAAATATGGTAGTTCTTTCTTCTTACTCTATTATCAATATGAATAAAATGATTTTCACATAAATTTTAATCTAGAGAAAACACAGTGTGATTGTCTTCTAAAGTGTGAGCTTGAGAGAATTTTTCTGAGAGGAATCCATCTAATGAAATGTCACATGTCATAATTATAGAGCCGACATCTCAAGTAAGTCATCCAAAAGTCAAGAGCAGGACTTTCTATTGCATAATTGTGATCTTTGCCTAAGAATGCCCAAATTGTAGTTACCATTTCTTTGTGATAGAAACTTAAGGTGATGGATACTCTAATTTCCATGATTTGAATATGCATATTGCATATCTCTATCAAGACATCACACCTGCCCTACAAATTTATACAACTACTATTTCTCTATAATAATTAAAAACTAAAAAATAAACAAATGCCCAAAATGCATGCTAAATACACAGAAGGAAATAATCTAGTGGTCAGAATTAAAGTTTAAGAAAAATAAATTACATGTCATTAATTATTGTAAGATGAAACTTATCGAAGTTCTATCTCCACCTCCAACAAGATAGGCCTTTCTGGATGCTCCCTTCCTAATCTATATAATAGCTTAAAAGACTGAAACTCAGATGCCAGAGATCATGCCTTGGTCCACTGCCAACCAGCTCTCTGACTTGACATAGTAAACTCTCTAAGCATTAGTTTCTTTATAGATGAAATAGGGATAAAAATAAAGAGTGCAACACATAATGTGCTTAGGAAGATGACATGAGATTTTACACACACACACACACGGGGTCTGAGAATTAAGTTTGTGAACTCATCTTACAAAAAGTGCTATACACCTCATTGCTGAATATCACTACCATCACTGTTGAATTACTGCCCTTGAGAAGCTATGGTCCAACACCAGTGCCAAGTCCACCCTTCAAGGCAATTTTAGAACTCTTTTTCTGGAATGTCCATCAAAGTTGGCATCATATTACACTTGATGTCCTGTTTCTCATCAAAATATCTTCCCTTCAATATTTCCTTTAACTTTGGGTAAAGAAGAAATTCATTGGGGGCAAGATTAGGTGAGAAGGGAAGGTGTTTCAATACAGGTATTTGTTTACTGGCTAAACACCCCTTTATAGACAGTGCCGTGTGAGCTGCTGCATTGTGACAAGTTGTGGGCCAATCTTAATTTTCAGTTAAGATTTTCCTGTTTCTCTGTCAACGTTGACTTGATCTGTTATACTTCTCATTGTCAGCTGACAATTTTTTTTTTTCAGCTGACAATTTTGATGCACAATTCAACAAATATTTGCAATCTTTTGGTCCGTTCTGCTCATTATTGGATGTCCTGACCTCTCTTCATCAGTGATGCTTTCTCTCCCCTCAGAAAAGTGTTTAGCCCATTTGTACACTGCCATTTTCTTTACAGTATTACCCCCATAAACTTGGACTAACATGTCCCTGATTTCACTTCCATTCTTGCCAAGTTTAACAAGAAATTAATGAATGTTTCTACATTGCTCTAACTGAAGCTCTGACTTTCTCACAATGGCACACAGAAACCTGCAACCACAATGATGAACACCAGGTGGGAGGACCCTGCCACGTATGGACATGAACACAGCTGAGACATAGGATACACCAAAGTTATGAAACCTTACCCAGCCATGAGTGCAGTTCATTGACATTTGTACACAGTGTCATGTTCACAAACTTAATTTTAGACCACCTATAGATATATTCTCTAAGTGAAATATCATAGCATTAGTTTATAAAGGACTTAACCAAGTAGCAAGCACATTTAAAATACTCAATGAACGTTCTTGCCTTAACCATTCTCTGCCTTGGCCGCTGCATCTGTTGGAAGCCCGGAGCCACCTCACGTTTATCTTTACAACTCTAGATCTCAACACATCTGACATGCATAGTGCACATCCAACAGATGTTTGTTGAGATGCATTTTTGATGACCACAAAGAACCCAGTTAAGTGTTTAGTGTTCATGAAAAGCTTACTCAGAAAGTCCTTTGCAGTTAATTCATGCTATGCCCTTGCTAAAACATGGCTGCCATGGTAGCAAGACGGGAAAAAATCTATATTTTAAAAGGCTTCATAGACTGCCAAGAACTGTTATAAAACAATATTTTGATGAGTTATACAGTAAATGAATCAGAAACATATGAGCTTAATTTCCCTGAAAATACATGTGGGTTTGAAAATGAAAGGAAAGGAATGTTGGCACAATTTGCTATGCCAAACCCAAAATGTTAGAAAAATATTTTAAGATATTAGGATGCACAAGTCCTAAAAGCAGGTCCATTTGCCCATCTTTCAGTGGCCTGTTCCCAGAGTACCTGTGGAGTCTGATCTTCCATAGTCAGAATAAGGAAAACCTAAGAAAAAGAAAAAGAAGAAAAAGAAAAAGCATGGCATAAGACAGGGAGCAGAAGGTCCCATCAGTGGCCTGGCCCTGCCACCAGCTAGCAATGGGACTCCAGATAAATCACCTAGCCTTCCTGGACCTCAGGGAAGGAAAACAGTCCCCAACTCAGAGGCCTCCCAGGATTTAGGGGGTGCTATCAGAAGGGGATTTCAGGAAATAGTGATAAGCCCAGGATGATAGGGTCCAGAACAAAACGTAAGATGGTGCCTTCAGCGGGGTGCACATGACCAAGTGAGGCCAGAGCCATGTGTCAGAGCAAAGCAGACATGTGCAAGATGGACACGTGGCCAGTAGAGAGAAATCCCCAGCAAGTGGTAAGCAGAGTAAAGATGTTCCAGTGGAGGATGTGGAGACTACAGGGAGCTCATGGAGAATGCCCTCCCACCATCCACCCTGCAGTCTGGGTGTGAGCTGCCAAGAGACAGACCCCATCTCTTCTCGAGTCCTCTGGGCTATCTTTTTTCAGTTATTGTCCTGCTTCTGAAATCACATTCTCCATCTCTTCTCACTCTTCCCTTTCAGCCTTAGAATGAACACACCTGTATTGGACCAGCTGCAGCAGAATGCTGTGGGGCCTCAGGAGATCACCACAACCAAGACCACCATTTTTTTCAGAGACAATAGGCTTAACTAACACTTTCTCAAGTGTTAAGACTTAGGTCCCTTGTTCAAGGAAACAGCTCTGCCACCCTATCCACAAGTTATAGCAGCAATAAGTGAACTCAACATCTGTGAGGTAGAGGTGGACAGACCAGGTTAGGCCAGTGGTCTGCTGCCAATCTCATCCCAAAGAAGCATCACATTGGACAGCAGTAAGCCTGCCTGGGTAAACCAGTCCTCTTGCAAAGAATAACCATTAAGTAAACAAAGAGATGTCAGGTCACTTGAACACAAGATGGGAATCAAATTCTGTGGGCCTGTTCTCTGAGTTCCTCAGGTCCTCCATACACTCCAGTGCACAGACATAGAGCCCAGAACACCTGAAGAGCTGAAAGAAATTATATCCCTTGATTTTCTTGTAGTCTTATCATCTGTAATTAATACCTCATAGTAAATGTAAGCTATGCAGACTTAAAATACCTAATTTCCTAATTCCAATAAATAAAAATCCTCTCCAATAATTTCTCCTATTTACTACTTTCTTCCTTTGTCAAGATGAACTAGAGAAATTTCTCTTTATTTCTACCTCTTCCAACCCTTCTCTGTGCAAAAGTACCATGCAGCCCATCAAACTCCAAATATTCCTCAATATTTCCCCAAATATTCAGGCCATGTCCTTTTTGTTTCTTTTCTCTCTACAGTCAGTGAGAATCAGGTCTGATTAGACACTGATTAAATAACAACTTCCTTCACATTGTAGGTGAAGATACTGACAGTGATTAATGACTTGATGTTGAAGCAGGTTATAATTTCCTACTAAAAGTGAAAAACAAGTGTACATATAATATAATATATATAATATATAATCTTCTGCTAACTAATACGCATGGCAAAGAGCAAAAGCCTGGGTCATGAAATCAGACCGCCATTAGTTTATACACCGAAGCTGCAAATTCTCAGAAATTTGACTTAAGGCAATGCATCCTCTTGAACACCTAATTTTCTTATTTGTCTGACAAAGCTAATTACACACGTAACTTTCGAGGTTCTTGCAAAGTTTACAGAATACATGTAAAAACCTTAGCACAGTATTTAGTAAAGGGTAGGAGTTCCAGGAAATAACCACTGTTACTACAGGGCACTTTGCCCATTATACCTAAGTGAACAATAAATAAAAATATCTTTTTGCATGTTGGTCCAGAAGGAACCACACTTCATAAATTGCAAGAAACCAAAAAAAAAATTGTATTAGATGATAAAAGCAGGAAATTGCCTAATAACTGATAGCTTAAGGGAGAACGTTTCTCTCCTCTCCACTGCTACCACCCCATCTCAGTGTGGAAGTTCAGTCAGTACATTGAGTATTTTTCATTTTGCCTCTAAAATGTTTTAAACATCTTTCAAATCCATTAATAAAAAGACTGATATAATAATAGAAAAATGAACAAAAAATTATTGAAAAAAATCTCAAAACCAATAAATAAACACCAATGCCAGAGTCACATATTAAAATATATTCTTCTGAGGAAGGAAATATACTAAATGATCCTGGAACAGACTTTAGAGTCAGAAAGTAAGAAAACATTCATACAGGAGGGAAGAAAGGAAAGAAGGAAACTAGGAAAAGAGGGAGGAAGGAAGGGAGGGCAGAGGAAGGGAAGGTCCTACAATGATGAGGCCCCTCATAGGAACTTTCTCCCAATGAGTACAGTGTGAGAAAACAAGCGTGACTATACAGTCCAAAGCTTGACAGACATTAATCCTAACAGGCAGTCAAGGTCAATACCAGCATTTTTTTTTTTTTTGAGACAGAGTCTCACTCATTTGCCCTGAGTAGAGTACCATGGCGTCATAGCTCACAGCAACCTCAAACTCTTGGCCTCAACTGATCATCTTGCCTCAGCCTCCTGAGTAGCTGGGACTACAGGTGCCAGCCACAATACCTGGCTAGTTTTTCTATTTTTAGTAGAGATGAGGTGTCACTCTTGCTTAGGTTGGTCTGGAACTCCTGAGCTCAAGCAGTCCACCCACCTAGGCCTCTCAGAGTGCTGGGATTACAGGTGTCAGTCACTATGCCCAGCCCAACACCAGCCTTTCTAAGTCATGTTGGTACCCTGGATATACTGGGATGAAATGACATTTTACCTCTTTTTCTTCACATAGGACGTCCTACTCTAATCTTGAGACAAATATTCATCAGCTCCCAATGGAGAGAGATTCTACACTACCTGACCAGCATGCCACCAACCTATCAAGCTCACAAAAACAAGTCTAAAAAGCTTTCAAGGCTGAGAGGAGCTAAGGCAGTGGTTCTCAACCTTCCTCATGCTGTGGCCCTTTATTACAGTTCCTGTGGGTCACGTCCCACAGGTTGAGAACCACTGAGCTAAGGAGACATGATGACTGAAAATAATGTGCTATTTTGGATGGCATACAGGACAGAAAAAGGACATCAGGTAAAAACTAAGAAAATCTGAAAAAAAGAATGGATTTTAGTTAATTACAATGAGTTGACCAGTTGTGGTGGCACATGCCTGTAATCCCAGCAATTTAGGAGGTCAAACTAGGGGGGGCACTTGAGACCAGGATTTTGAGCCAACCTAGGAAATATAGAAAAGCCTCATCTCCACAAAAAATTAGAAAAAAATTAGTAAAAATATTAGCCATGTGTAAGTGTGCTTGCCTATAGTGCCAGCCACTCAGAAGGCTGTGGCAGGACCTAAAAGTTCAAGGCTTCAGTGGGCTACTATGATCAGGACACCACTGTGCTCCAGCCTGGGTGATAGAGCAAGACCCCTTCTGCAAAAGTGATAATAACAGTAATAATAATGAATTAATAGTGGCCCCTTAATTGTAACAAATGTACCATACCAGTGTATGGTGTTAATAACAGAGGAAACAAGTGTCTGGGATCTAGCTATCTTTGCAATTTTCCTATAAATCTAAAACAGGTCTAAAATAAAAAGGGTGTTTTTAAAAACGTTCATTCTCATTATAATGAAGGTATTTATAAAGTAGACAAACAGTGTTAATTGGAAAACGAATACTTGCATTCTGGAGGTATAAATTCATGCAACTTTTTTAGAAAGCAATAATGGGATGCTTAAATGAAGCAAGTGTCTCATTTCTAGAATTTGTACCTATGATTCTTGATACATGGTAAGAAGATATAGGTGAATGCTTTTTGCAGCTAATGGCTTATCTATTTGAGACTCCTTAAATAAAGAGTGGTCAATCCAATACTACGTGGCCATTAAAATTATTTATTAACAGTGCAGTGATATCCTACTTGTGTTAATGCGTGGACACACCCTCATCTGTATACATGTATAGGTGTCAGTCAAAATAGTAGCAGTAGCTAGTGGAAAAGGGTGGAGAGTAGGTTATTATTATCTATATGTTTTTATTTTATTTTATTTTTTAATTTTTTTTATTTTTACATATACATGTGATTATTAGGTTTCCACTTTTTGCCTTCACAGAATTAAAAAGGCTTAAAATTTAACAATAACGATGTTTAAGATAAGGACTAGAAACAAAAATCTTGTAAAGAATGAATGAAGATAAATACATTCAGAAAAGAAATCAGATGATTGCTGCAATGAAGTATTAAGCAATAGTAATAATAGTAATGTAAAGAAAGGAACATTCACATTGTCAAATAAGAGTATGTCTATTATAGAATGCTTTGATGCTGTATGTTTTTAATTGATTTCTATAAAGTATTATAAATATATTTTATGTTTTAATCTATATAGTTTTTGTTTGTTTTTAAATTTCACATTTCTGTGAAGTATCTTAGCCCTGTGAGTGAGTCGGTCAGCACGAGCTTCCTTCCTTCCCGTAGTTAATGTCCAGGGAAAGAGTTTCCTTCCCTCAGTCCCACGCTCAGAATCTTGACAAGGTGATTAGAGAAAAAAGAAATTAAGGTAAATGTGAACAGGAAGAAACTAAAGTCTTAAAAGGTCGGAGAATTTGACCAAGTTCACAGTGTTGGTGAGTAGCTTCCTCGGGATTCATATCCTGATCTGTTTTACCCCAGACCCAGTCTACAGCCGCCCAACAGTATTCTGGAAACAGACTGTAGTTCTCTGAAATGGTCTGAATCTTGACTCCACCGTGTCCTAGCGGTCTGAATACTGAGCAGCTTAAGCCATCTCTCAGATCATGGGCAAGCCTGAGCTAATAGCACCCACTTTGCGGAAAAAGACACTGCCGCAGGGCGTGGCCAAAGCAGGTGCTCTGTAAGTAGATTCTGGATAAAGAGATTAGCAAATATAGAGACAATAAATGTTAGCTGCACAGTTATGATCACCAGTCAGGACACCAGTGGAGTGAAAGCTTCTAAATTATGAAACATCCTTTACAGGAATTGTTTACCCTAAGACGCAGGATTGTACACCTTTTGTTCACCAAGTGGTCCTTTCTTGGTAGGTTTAATCTTCCTTAAAAATGTTCATTCTTCCTCAAATGCAGATTGTAAACCATTTGAAAAGGTGTTATTTTTTTCTCATGGGAGAAATACTACTTCCTTTACTTTCCATAATAATAGATATCTTTGGTAGTTAAAACTAACTTTTAAAATGTTATTAAAAGTATTTTACTGATTTCATAACTGAAATGTAGTACATTCATAATAACAATGTTTTGACATTAAGAATCTGTCAACAGGTTTTACACAGAAATTGCTAGAAATTTACATAAATCTAAGATATCTAGAAAATATCTAGAAAGTCTAGTAAGAAAAACTAGAAGCAAAACTATAACCCAAGCTCTGATGCCTCTCATCAGCTGATTAATGAGATATGTATTAAGAAAATTATTAATATTATTTTCCCATTTTTTTTAAGGCCAGGATCTATCAACTACCTGGGTGCAGAATGAATAAACATATAAAGATTGATCTTTTTCATCAGTTTAAAAAATGAGAAAATGATTTTTAATTCAATAAGGATCTCTAAAGATATGTTTCTGTAAAATAAATTTAACCTGCTTTTAAAAGAGAATGCAACTTGTAAAACAAGAAAATGTATTAAAATTCTTTAACATTTAAACTCTCCTAAGTGAAAAGTTTCCTCAGGGTTGATAGTGAGGGATGAGCTGAAACTCTAGTGGGAACCAGCGCTGGGGGGTTATCTACATGACGATGGTTAAAATCCAGAACCTTTTTGACCTGTGCAGTGGTGGGTTTACATTGAAACTGTTGTAAATTATTACAGAGGTGAAACCAAGCCAAACAGCCCAACATAAATATATCTGCAGACACACTGGCTACTATATATTCTAAACACTGTCGGCAAGTGAATAAACAGAGCTTTCTAAATCATTTAAGGAAATATATTCATTAAATCAATAATTTCTAGTTTTCAGTTTGAGCCCCTCTGAAAATAAAAAGAGACCTATTATATTTAATTTTTTGGAATCTGTAAATATCATGGATTCCCACACCGTTCCCTTCCTGCGATAATGGCCAGAACCTCACACTTCTCTGAGTGAGTGTGAATGTTGTTCAGTTTGGATACTTGACTAATCTTTACCTGTTGAAATTGTTCCACTGCATTACACAAGTTAAATATTTGAGCTCCACAATTTCAACAGACTGACTCTGCAACTGCATAAAAAAGAGACAAAGAAGTATAATATGACAGTCTGATTTTCCTTGGGTTGTTGGGATAACAGCAAGACAGCTGGCTTGCCCGGACGGGTGAATCAGTGCCAACCAGAGGAGACCAAATTTTGTGGTCTGGTTTTATTTGCCTAGTCATATAACTCAGGGCTTTAAGTCTGCATATTGTTGACCAAAACATTAATTGTGGCAAAATAGTTTGTGTCTGTACCGAAAGAGTAACACCAGGGTAACCCACATGGAATGACCATGAATTAGTTAAACATGTCGGTGAAAGGCATGAGGCAGTGTTTTGTTGCAGGGAAGAAGCTCCTGAGCTCTGAAGCTAAAGGCATTGGGAGGTCTCATGCTGAAGACAGCTGCGACAGAAATGAGGTTGTTTTTCAGGGACAGAGGTGAGGCTGCAAGTCGAAGCAATAGGAACTAGAAGTCAGAGCTCTTCTGGTTAGTATTTATTTTCTCTTTGTGGTCCAGGATCAATCAGGGGAATTGTCTTCTCTGTCATCTGATATTTCTTATTTATTAAACAGAGCCAGCTTGTGACAGACTGCAGCTCCGTTTCCCTAAGGGCAATTTCCTTTCACTTTTCCCTGTAGGGATAGTTCGTATCCAGGAAATTTTAATATAATCAATGAATGTTGAGTACAGGAGAAAATCAAACCCCAAAGTGCTGAACTGAGTGTCACAAAATAAGGAGAATGTAAAAAGAGATCACCAAAGGCAAACGCATCTGAGTTTAGGATGAAGCTCTCAGTATGAGGGCGATGACTAATATTTCTCTTTCCTTCCACCCTGAGTATTATTCAGAACATCCACTTTGAAAACAAGCTGCAGCAAAAAATGTGCCAGGCATCAGGGCATCAGTTACTAGTTCAGGTTTCTGTGAATGAACAGCAGTGCTTTAAAATGGTCCCAGGACCCAAAGGGTAAAACAATTTGCCAGGGTGCTGCAATGGTAACATTGTTGGGGGAATATTATGAAGAAGAGCTGATGGTTAATGAGGATGGATTTCCAGACACTTAACTTCTGTCTCACCAATAAGTTAACTATGTTCTGACTGTGTTAGTTTCCTAGGGTTGTTATAACGACGTGTTACAAACTGGGTGACTTATAAATACAGATATTTATTTTCCTGGAGTTCTGGAGGATAAAAGGCTGAAGTCTAGGTAGTGAGATAGTCAGTGGGTTCCTCCTGAGGGATCCATGGGATGACCTGTTCCTTCCCTCACTCCCGGCTTCTGGTGGCGGTCAGCACGTTCCCTCCCTCACTCCTGGCTTCCGGTGGCGGTCAGCACGTTCCATCCCTCACTCCTCGCTTCCAGTGGCGGTGAGCACGTTCCATCTCTCATGCCCGACTTCTGGTGGTGGTCAGCCTGCTCCCTCCTTCACTCCCCGCCTCTGGTGGAGGTCAGCAATTACCAGCATTTCTGGCTTATAGTTGAAGCATTTTGATCTCTGCCGCCATGGTTACATGTCTGTCTTCTCCAAGTGTAACTCTTTCCTCTTATTACCAAATATTGGAGTAGTCCCATGCTGTTGTGGTAAGACCTCCTCTTTACTAATTACATCTGCAATGACCATATTTCCAAATAAAGTCACATTCTGACCTACTGGGGCTAAGACTTCAACTTATTTTGGGGGGGTATAAAAATACAACTTGAAACACTGACACATTTATATGTCATCCTTCTTGCAATCCATAAAAATATTTCAACCTTAAATACTAATGATACTCCGAACCAGAAGTTTTCAATGTGTAGTCTCCAAGGTCAACAAGATTCTTTCACATAATCTGTAAGGTCAAAACTATTTAAGAGTTCCTCGTTTTTGTTAACTATAAGAGTTTAAGAGTTCCTGGTTTTTGATAACTATATAGTGTTCTTTTCCAGATTCTTCAATATGTGTGGTAATATCATCACCCTGCTGGCTAATTCTGTGCATTTGCATATTATATTCTCCGGATATTTCTGATATCTTTGGGCTAGAAGATACATTTGTGCATTTTCAGATATAATTTCAGATAAAATTTCAAATTTATTCTTTGTGTTTTTCCTATGCTCTCATTAATTGTCCTGGGTTACACCTGCTATAGTATCTGTAGCCTCTTGTCAAAAGATCATGTTTACAACTAAAAAAGGAATTCCAGAGGATGTAAACAGGTGGAAAAACATACCATATTTATGGATGGACAGAATCAACATTGTTAAAATGGCTATTCTAACCAATGTGATTTACAAATTCACTGCAATTCCCATTAAATCACCAATACCTTTTTTTCATATCAGAAAAAATAGTTCTACACTTTCTGTGGAAATAGAAAAGACCCTAAATAGACAAGGCAATTTTCCGTAATAACAGCAAAGTAGAAGGCATTTTTTTTTTTTTTTGCAGTTTTTAGCCAGGGCTGGGTTTGAACCCACCACCTCTAGCATATGGGGTCAGCGCCCTACTCCTTTGAGCCATAGGCACTGCCCAAAGGCATCTGTTTACCAGCTGCTTCAAGCTAGGCTGCACGGTAAAGTAACCAAAGCAGCACAGTACTGGCCCATAACCGGAGACACAGACCCCTAGGAGAATACAGAGATGAAATCATCCTGATATTTCCATCTGAATTTTGACAAAACAGATAAAAACATTGAAGTGCAGAATCCCTGTTCAATAAACAGTGCTGGGAGAACCAGAGAGCCACATGTAAAACATTGAAACAGGATCTGTGTCTTTCATCACTCACAAAAATTAACTCACAATGGATAAAAATCTTAAATCTAAGTCAGGAAACTATAAACCAATCCTAAACAACAACAACAAAAAAAGTTGGAGAAACTCTTACAGATACCAGTATAGGCAAAGAATTCATGAAGAAGAGACCAAAAGCAATCACAGCAACATCAAAAAACAACAACAACAACAACAAAAAATGGGACCTGATCAGATTAAAAAGCTTCTGTGCAGCCAAGGACACAATCAAAAGAGCAAATGGACAACCCACAGAATGGGAGAAAATACTGACACGCTGAACATCTGACACAGGCTGATGACCAGAATCTGCAAAGAACTCAAGCAAGTCAGCAAAGAACAACCAAATCACCCCATTAGAAAGTGAGGAAAAGATACAAACAGAAATTTTTCAAATGAAGATGCACTAACAGTCAACAAACACTCAACATCACTAACCATTAGGGAAATGCAAATGAAAACCACAATGAGATATCCCCTAACACCCCTGAGAATGGCGCATAGTGAAAGGCCCCCAAACAACAGAGGCTGGTGTGGATGTGGAGGGAAAGAAACTCTTAGAACACCGTAGGTGGGGACAGCAAACTAGTGCAACCTGTATGGAAAATTGCATGGCGGTACCTCAGCTCAAGTTAAAGTTATCATACCTACTTACATTTGTATTCTAGGATAAAAAAGGGAAATCAAGGGCAGCACCTGTAGTTCAGTGGGTAGGGTGCAGGCCACATACACCAAGGCTGGTGGGTTCAAACCCAGCCCGGGCCAGCTAAAGTAACAATGACAGCAGCAACAATAATACCAAAATAGCCAGGCATTGTGGTGGGCACCTGTGGTCCTAGCTACTTGGGAGGCTGAGGCAAAAGAATCACTTAAGCCCAAGAGTTTGAGGTTGCTGTGAGCTGTGACACCGCAGCACTCTACCCAGGGCAATAGCTTGAGACTTGGTCTCAAAAAATAAGGGAGATTAAAAGATTTGCTCTCTCAACCTGTAGCTGCACTATTTACATCTAAACATATTGGAAAGGATAAAATAACATTTCAAAAAAATTCTCTGACCACTAAAAAGGTGAAATCCTCCTCAAAGAAACTGGAGAAAACTGCAATATGAAGAAATTACATTAAAAGGTCTATAAATAAAAAGTGATACTATGACAAAAAGTATTTTACTTTATTGTATTATATGTAGCATTTTTTAATAGTACTAATGTGCTGGTTAAATTGAGGTGACATTTTGAGAGCTATAATTCTTTTTAAGAAAAGAAAATTGAATGTTTTAAATAAAGGCATAAGGAGGTCTTTAAGCAAACAAGTGTTTATTTTAGCTTTTCTTTTCTTTTTTCTTTTTTTTTTTTTTTTTTGGAGACAGAGTCTCACTTTATCACCCTCAGTAGAATGCTGTAGCATCACAGCTCACAGCAACTCCCAACTCCTGGGCTTAGGTGATTCTCATACCTCAGCCTCCCAAGTAGCTGGGACTACAGGCACCTGCTACAATGGCCAGCTATTTTTTGTTGGAGTTTGGTCGGGGCTGGGTTCGAACCCACCACCCTTAGTATATGAGGCCAGCGTCCTACCCAGTGAGCCACAGGCACCGCCCTGTTTTAGCATTTCTAACTAAACTGAAAATGCCATTGAAACATCTTACAGCATAAATTATATATATTGCATTGGCTGGAGAAGGATATTCAATAGCTAATGGTGTAGTAAAGCCTTGCAGAGCTGACATTGGCAAATCCCTGCTGTATGAGACCTTAACACAAGAAGTCACAGCACTGCCACCTGCAACTTTCCAATGACACAGTAACTCATGAAATTAAAGATGGGGCTGCAAATAGGAAGGTGAGTTGGTATCTCAGTTGTGGATCTGAATTGCTATTCTTCACCACGATTCATTGGCAGAAAACTTTTAAAAGAGAGAAAGAAGCCAGTGTCACTTAAGAATAACCTTAATATAGCCCTAAAAATTATTGAAAATTTCAATTCTAGATTACAAACTGCGTTTCAGTATTTCATGTGGTGAAATGTGACGCAAGCCCAGAACACTTCAGCTCCAGGCCTGAGTCTGAGGACTGTCTCCAAGGACCAACACTGGTGCGATTGTTCCAGTGGCAAGCGGACTGCCGCCTTCTGGAGGGCTTTTGATTTTTGTTTTTCATGGAATACCATTTTTATTTGAAGGCACAACTGACAAACTGTGTTCAATCACACTTGGGTATTCTGTAAACATGTTCTCTAAAGTGAATTAAGTGAAGCTGTCAAGTGAAAGAAAACAAATGGTGATGGTGTTGTCAACAATAAAATTCAAGCTTTCAAGTGAAAATTAGAATTTTGGAAACCTTGTATCCTCTGCTGTGAGATTGGCAGCCTCCCGGTTCTTAACAGACTTTTCTAATGAGACCAGTGATATATATTCACAGATACAAATGTGAATATTAATTTAGAAGATCTGAATGTTTCGATGAACTAATGGCTTTCTCAAACAACCACCGCACAATGTTACAAAATCACACATAGATAAAAGGTTTAAAAAAAGGTTTAAAAAATTATAATATCCTAGAAAATCAAAGGCTTAACAATGCAATTTTGGGTTATCCATTGAAACTGACCTTTTAGAATTGATCCTTGGTAAGTTTTGATGCAGTATCAAAGAATATTTGCAAGTATTTGAGAAGCTGATAATAACATTCCCTTTTGTTTGCCAACCACATATCTACATTTGAATTGAAGTAGACTGAATTTTCTACTTAAACACCAACCAAAACAATGTATTACACCGACAGAATTCACAGCAGATGGGGCAGAGCCGTCTTTTATTAAACTCAGGATTTAAAAGATTTGCAAAGAAAAAAATAAAAATAAAGGCTTTGCACCAACATAAAACATTAAGATGCTTCTTACTAAACAGATTTTGCCTTTTAAAAATGTAATGATATTAGGGCAGTGCCTGTGGCTGAAGGGAGTAGGGCGCTGGCCCCATATGCCAGAGGTGGCAGGTTCAAACCCAGCCCTGGCCAAAAAAAAAAAAAGTAATGATTTTAATAAAAATTTGTTTGCATTTTATAATTTGTTATTCATATTTTTAAATGTGTTAAATAAACTTTTAAAGCATGCTCAGTTTTACTATATGATAAATAACTATAAATAAACAGAAATAATATCTTTTGGGGGAGAGAGGTCTCTTGATATTTTTTGAAACTAAAAGGAATCTCAAGATCAAAGAATTTGAGAACTGCTGGCGTAAATAATCATTGAGAAATTTCTTTTTGCTTTTACCCTGCCCTAGGAAACCAGCTCACTTTAACTTAATTTCATAGTCTTTATTTCAAAATCACAGTTAGGTACCCTGCTAGTAAGGCCTCCACGTAGGAGAAACACCCTGTCATTGTCCAGAAAGCTTCATTCGCAGGCGAGGGAACGTAAGCAAAGAAGAAAGAGAGAGTGAGAGGAGGCTGGGAGCTCCTAGACCCCGACCCAGTGCAAAGGCTACATCTATTCTCACCCGCTGATGCCATATTCTACTTCCTGTTAAATATATTTTTTTCTTTTTTTTCTTTTTTTGCAGTTTTTGGCCAGGGCTGGGTTTGAACCTGCCACCTCCAGCATATGGGGCCAACACCCTACTCCTTTGAGCCCAGGCACTGCCACTTGTTAAATATTTTTAGTGCCTCCCTGGCCCACAGCATCTTTAAGAAGATTAATCAAGCAATACATGCCAAGTGCTTGCACAGAGCCCGGAGTGCACAGGTGCCACGTGGTGGATACCACCACCATTATCACATTATCCCATTATCACAGGAGGCTTCCCCACCCGTCTAAGTCACTGTAGTCCTCGGCCTCTCTCCTGTGCTATGTCTTTATTTTCCCCCATCTTTTCACACGAGGGTATCACCAGTCCTTAGTCATGCAATGAGGGCTGAAAACAGCTCCAGCATATTCCAGAACGGTGGTTTGCCCTGAGACGCAACCCAACCCCTTTCCAAGCAGCCCAACAAAGTATTCAGGACCTAAGCGACCCTTCTAAGCATGGGCTGTGGTTGCCCCTCACCAGTGGCAAAAGGAAAAAGCACAAACTTCCAAAAATACCCCCAAGGGACTACTTGGTATTTGAGCCCAGCTCAAGGCAGAAAGTATGAAAAGCGCTGTGTGAAAATGTGTCTTTGGTGAGAGACTTCTGGCCAGCAAAGACCGCCCCAGTGCTCTCCATAAAGCAAACAAGGCTCTGAAAACCTGGCCACTCGCTCCTGAAGCAACTCAAACTCCAAACCTAGAAATTGACTTCTTCTAATATAATTTCCCTCATGAGCAGAAGTCGGACTCAGAGAATATCCCAATGAGGACAATTCAGATCCCCAACCTTTCCTATGTTACTTAAGCTGTAGATGTATTTACACGAAAGTTTCGGCAGCTTTAAACCACAGCTCGTCAGAGGGGTCTGGGACGCTCAGTTACTTATCCCTCCTCACCTGAAGGCATCTTTTGCCCAGGAATCAGCCAAAGGGGTTTCTGGTTCATTTGGAACCCAGGTCTGTAGCACAACATGGCTTTTTTTCTTTTTCTTTTTTTCTCTCCTACCTGTTCAACAAACAAGCAAGCTGAGACATTAAGTACTTTTCCACAGTTCTCCATAAATGCAAAATGTTGCTTCTGCTCCCATGTAAATGAGACCTAACAGGTTACAAAGAGCTCTCTTACCTGTTCCCTGACTTCATCTTCAATGAGGAAGGTGGGGTGCCAGTTGCTGTCAAATAAAAACAACTTGGACTCCAAAGAATTGAGAGTAAGCCCAGCTCTACTCTAGTGTGTGATTGCACATCAATTCACAGTTAGATCAACTCTGTGAGACAAAACCTCTGAAATAACAGTGGCCCCAACAAGACAGAAGTCTATTTATCTCCTGTACGAGAGAGTCCAGAAGTACGCCGTCCCTGGCCACCAGGCGACCACCTGATCAGAAATGACCCGGCACCTTCTGCTCTGTTGGGTGATAACTTAGCTGGGTTGCTGAAGAGACTCAGTGAAAGACGGCTTGTCCCTGGTATTTCAGTGTAAGGGACGTTTGCACCACTCCTCTATGGATCCTCCATGTGTGGCTTCTCTCTCGCGTCTTAAGGTAGTTGGCTGGATCCTGCCCACATCCCAGCCCTCAGAAAGGAAGAAATGAAGAAGGAAGGGGGCAGAAGGTATAGGATGACCGTCCTCCGTGTGACCACATCCACCTCCCACTTACAGCCCATTCCGACGGGCTTGGCCATGTGAACTGCAACTAACCCCAGGGGAGGCTGGGCCTTATTTCAGTTCATGTGCCCGGCTACAGAGTCATAAGTTGCATAACAGAAAATAAGGAAAAAATGAATGTTGAGAGACGATCAGCAGGTTCATCACAAACTCAAACATGTGAGATGGGCTCTCTTGGCCTGTTCCTTCACCTGTGGATATCTGAGTCCTGACCTCACAGGCTGGCCCAGAGCTGAGGCTGACCTGACTGGCCACCTGCTTTGGGACAAACGGTGCCTGGATTGGGTACTTTATTCTGAGATATATGAGCTTCCAAGATACCAAGTATCTTAGAAGAGTGAGGTCTCCACACAGGACAGTGGAGGCTTAACAGCACGTGAGGTGCAGGAAAGAGATGGAGATAAAGTGGGCACTAAAGAGGTAAAATCAAGCCACAGGTATTCCTGGGAGGTAGAAAGGGAAAGACGGACCTGAACTACCTACTTCTCTACCTGGAACTAGAGATATTTGTTAGCACTAAATATTTGTTTAAATTGAATATTTGTTTGCAGGCTGTGTTTCTGGAAGAATAAACCTAGCTTTGAAGTTTAGTTCAGGGCAAGGATTAAATGAGAGTGTTTGCTAAAATATCTTACGGACTCTATAGTGCCACTCCAACGTAATAAGTAACAGTAGTATTATTAATAACTAACACTGTGCTACAATCTCTTGTGATAATGAGGCTTATAAATGAAGCTAGTACCTTATGAAATCTCAAGTCCTCAAGATGATCATTTCTGACGATGAGGAATGCAAGTCACTACAACTCAGGGACAGAAGAAGCTCGTCCCTTTGACGCAAAGCATATTTCTCAGGTGTGTTTCAGTCCTGAGCAGAGGGGCGGCTCCGAGTGGAGGAGACCTGATTTCCTGACTCAGCTCACAACTCACGAGATGTGTGACCTTGGAATTTCATCTAGGCAGACCAAGTCTCAGCGTACCCAAGGAAGAAATATGGGCATATCTCAAAAGAGAAAGCTCATTTAGATACTGGGTCCATGTACTAAATAAATAAAAACAGAATAACATCTGCATACCGTGTGTTTTGCTGGAAACCCATAAGCTATCAGGAACTACCCAATAGAAGGTGGCATCAGGCAGTGACCAGGAGGACAGGTATGAAGCAGAGGGTCCTCAGTCCTGGCCCTGGCATTTGCTGGAGGCGTGACACTGGACAAATCCCTTAACTTCTCTGAGATGAACTGCTTTTTTCTTATCTGCAGAAGAATGATAGCAATGTGTATTTCACAAGACCATCACAAAACTGAAAAGGATCAATGCATGTAAATTGCTTAGAACAGTGCCTGGCTTGTACCAAGTGTTCAAGATCTATCAGCCTGTAGTTTTAGTAAGGGCACTATGGTCCCAATAAAAGCCGTTGCCCAGTCTGCTCACATGTAGTTCTTGTCTTGAATACACCATCCAGATGCTTCAATGGATGCCACTGTGCAGCAACCATTGCCCACCAAGAGAGTGTCAAGGACTTAGTTTAGCAAATTAAAGCCAAAGGTAACCCCAAGCATGTCAGCTTTCCCCCTCTCCCCCAGCACGAAGAACTCACAGAAATATCAGAAAGACTGTTAAACTCTTCCATAAGCACAACATGGGGTGCTGAGACAATCTTATTTAGAACCTAAAGGGGAGATGCCAAGGTAACATTTGTAATAAAGGAAAAATATATCGTAGGAATCAGGTTATTTGAAATCTTCAAATGCATGTGCTCTGTCTATACTCTTCTTAGACTAAGTCCTCATCAGAAGTTTACTGAGTCAAGTAGAAACTCAAAACTATAGAATGCAGTGATGTTGAGGACATGTACTTTCTGGACGTCTGCAAAATAAGGAAGACCTGGCAAGTTGAGCATGATGCGTCCAACCTCTGCTGACAAGCACGTCTCATCTCCCAGGTGGAGCTAAACAGACCGATCCCGTCTTTATCTGCATTCTCTCGAGTATACTCACCACTCACGTTCTGACAAGCCTCAGTTGGTAAGCGTATTCATACCATTGTCTACGACAGCCTTATGACGTAGGTGTAGACCAGACTTTGCTAAAGCTAGAGGGACCCCCAGATTGGAAAACCACTTGAGATGTTTCTGCTCTGTTATTTTAGCCCGATTCCTTTAGGGCTAGCTAATTTCCACCCCCACATGCTGACTTTGTAGCTCAGCCTTCAGAAGGTAATCTTATTTTCCTTATTCCTAAGTCCTTCGAAGACACTTGCTGTAGCCCTGAGTATGGAAAACTAGTGTAATGAATTTGGCACCTAGTTGATGTTCAATAAATGTTAATCCCCTCTTTTCCCTGGGGGGATAGAAGACCATTGCAATCTATTTATGAACAAGTATTTACTAGGGCTGGCAGAGAGTAGTGAGTTAGTAACAGAGGCTGCTGTGTGAAATATACTGGCAAAGTGAGTTAATAACCATCACCCACTTTCGTGTGCAACATTAGTCATGTGAGTTGTTACTTGGTTTCAATGGTATTGTTGAGATAAATGCAAAGAATGTTGACTGTTATTGTAATATGTCTAAACAGAGGAGTTTCAGTCCCAAAGTTGCCTAGAAGTTAATGTAAGTTAGTACGACCCCATAGAAAGGAAGAATTGTTAAAACTACTCATGCCCATAATGTAATATATTCCTATCACTTATTTGCCTTTACACATCTGTGTCCTTACTAATTAGTGAAATCCTTAAAGTCAGGAACCCCGTCTCTCTCTGGCATCCTGCACTGCCAGCCACACACTGGTATTCAGCAGTATTTATGGAGTGTATGTTGAATGAACAGATCTTTTTATGGTCAAGCAATGACTTTGCCAATGGAATAACTGTATCCACTTATTCCATTACTATGTAAATATCCATCCTTCTTGATGCATTTCTCTCTGAGGCTTGTGTTTCCCCTCTTTCAGCTTGAGTCTTTTGTAATGGAATGAGGAAATACAGTATGGGGCTTGGGGTAGGTGGGGGCTTTTCTTTTGGGTTTGAGTTGTTTAGCTTGTTTTATTTTGAGAGACGTAGTGAAGATTCTACTATGAAAATGTTTACTGTTTCTCAAAACAACCCCTCTGAGGGTGGGACACGGAGAACGAAGTACAGATATTTGAGACAAAATTCTAAATTGGTTTCACATTTATAATCACTCACACTTGCATATGAAAAATGAAACACAACTATAGCCTAGGGGAGGGAGAGGGGAAGGGAGGGGGTGGGTAGATAGAAGGAGGGTTAGTAGGGGGACCACACCTATGGAGCATATTGCAAGTACAAGTTGGATCTATCAGGTGTAGAACACAAATGTCTTAGTGCTCTAATTGGGTAAATGAGGTGAAGGCTATGTTGATTTGTAGGATGTAAGCACACCAATTTGTATAAATAATCAACACAATGAATCCCATAATGGTATAAATGTATTCATGATCTATGTACAAATGACTTAATAAAAAATAAAAATTCTTTTTTTTTTTAATTTCAGATCATGAGGATTTAATGAAGGCTACTTCACTTAAAAATGGAATGAGATATCGAAAAATAAAATTACAATCCCTTTCTATAGAAACTGGCTCCCTCAGGGACCAACGTGAGATGTTTTTGACCCCAATTTATCCTTTAGTACCACTGCTCAGCACACATTTCCATCAAATTTCATCTGTACGTTCTGAACCATCCTGTATGACTCAACTAGATTGGTTTATCTTACAAGGTACAAGTGAATCTTTCTAAGAGTAGAACGTGAACGTTTTAAAACAACAAATGAGAAAATGACATGAAGGCTGTGTTGCCCAGTTTGATGTAAGTATTTCAGATTGCATGTGAAAACCCCACACTGTACCCCAGAAGTGCATTAATGTACATAGTTACCATTCAATAAAAAAAAAGAAGAAGATGGCTTTATGCAGAGTCACTTACTCTTCCTGGGACCACCCACATTCAATGATGGGTACCAGTACCAAAGTCCAGGCCCCTCACCCCAGCTGGAAAGAGCTCTGGGGCTCATCCTACCTTCAGAACTTTCTATAGGGTCAGCTAAGTATTTGTTGTAACTTCACTGCAGCTCACCTTCTTGTGCCTTACCCTGCTTCCTTTCAACTTGCCCTTGCCAGTTGTTGACCTAGTGATACAAGTTCTCTCTGATACATTTCCCAAATCTATTCTGTAACTGAATATCTCCTGCCTAGGGAATCCCGCCCGTGACACACAATAGTAAATCCTAAGAGCCTCGCCCACCCCAATTATCCTATACATCAAAGCTGCTTCATAACTTCTTACCTCAAACCCTAAACATCCTCAACAGCCCCCGCCCCATACAGCTTTTCTTTTTCTTTCCTTCTTTCCTCCCTCTGGCCCAGCTCTGTTCTAAGTGATTCAACGTGGCCTCTTTGGCTATGACTGTGCTATCTTCTAGGCTATGCTATCTTCTTTCTCACTCTGTTCTCTGTCCATCCTCCAAATTCTGAAGGAGGATTCTTTGACTGTGTAAAGAAATGAGGAAGATGTGGGAGGGCACATCGAAAGTTGCTCTGATGACACAGGATCACAATGATGCAAAGGTCTTTTTAGATAGTAGTAAACTGATGTATTGAAAAAGGTAGGAGCTGTAGAAACTTGTAGCATTTAGACCTTGTTAAGTTGAATGTGCCAGTGGAAAATGCTAAAGGTTCAGAGATGCAAAGTCTGTTTATAAGAACACCACAAAATTTTACCCTTCCTTCTAAATAAACATTGTAGAGTTCTAACATAGCCATATAGTAGAATGTTTGCATTTATTTAAATAAAATACAGTGATTGAAAGAAAAAAATGTTAAGTTATGTATTTGGATATAAGGTAGTTCATGGATATGGTGAAATTTGCAAAAGTGGTATGCAAATCACAAAATTTTAGAAAACTTACTCATGGGACTATTTGGGGGTCAAGCCAGATCATTATTTAAGCATAAACACTGTGAGTGAGTGGAAGACATTTGTTTTGCTCTTTAAAACATTGAATTTTCTATTCTGATTTAAAGAGATGACAGTTTTCCTAAAAGAACCACCAAGCCAAATAAAAACTGACCCCAGAGAAACTGGATTCCTGCAGGATCACTACCATTTGTTGGAAAAATCCTAATTATCTGGGAAGAAGAGTGGAGGCTACACGGCAGGGTCCCCCACTGTCTTGTTGAGGCTATCCTCTGACCTGAGAGATGCAGCAACACCAGCTTGCTGTGGGACACAGCGTACTCTGTGGCCCAACTGCACTGACCTCCAACAGCAGCACATAGCATCCTGCTCCATGAGGTGCATGGCTAGCCTCTGGCTGCCACCAGATCCACGAGGCAGCACAGCTACTACCCCCATCCCACCCTGAAGGCTGAGCAGAGGTCACTCACACAGAACTGAGGCTCATCAGAGCACAGTGAGTCACAGTCAGATTTGCATGTTGAGGAGAGAAAAAAAAAAGAAAAGAAGGAAGAAAGAAAGGAAGTAAATATCATGCAACTCTGCTCTTACTCTCATGGAAGATAATTACAACCAAACAAGAAAATTAAATGTCAAAGTGCCAGACTATATTATAATTAAACAAACACAGAGCAAGTTTCAGGAACATTAAGAATGCCATCTAAATGATTCAAACAAAGCTTGTTAACAAGGAAGGCAGACACCTTGTCATTACTCCAGAACTTGGCACTGCCCCATGCCTTCTAAGATGGCAGGCGGCAATAGAACATGTGGACTCCCACAGGGTAGGAGAAATTTATTTCTTTATTTTTAGGGTCAGGCAATGAGATTCAATAATTATAGCCCAGGCTGGGAGGTCGAGTGGAACCATGTTCAAATCTCATTTGGCAGGTCATCATGGGCATTCTCTGTGCTTCCATTTCTTTTCTGTAAAATAAGGATGACTTACAGACAATTGTGAGGAGTGTGCAATCCTGTGCCTTGTGGAGACTTATGTGTAGTTAGCACTCTGGATATGTTAGCTGTGTGCTAAATAATTAGAACTGTCTATGGTGTCTGACGCATCCTGGGACCTTGTATATGTCAGACAAGATGAAATAAGGGTGGATGGACATGTTTCCTCACAGTTTCCTAAATACAAACCAACACTAAACCAGCAGGTTCTTGACAGGACAAACATTTGCTTTTGAGTCTCTGACCTTTATTAGTCTATGCAAAACTTTGAGCTTTGTGAGGTTAGCACTGATATTTGTTTTTTCTCTGTACAGAACCCTCAGAACTTGCTGTGTAGAGAGCTGTTGACTTACCTCTGTTATCTAAAGAGTAAACAGCAGATTATACATGTCTCCTCAAGTATGGAATAGGGGATTTTCCTTCTACTTGACCTCAAATCCAGTTTGGCTGTATACTCCCAGTGCTTAGCCACTACATTATTTAAAAATATTTCTCTATCATCTTACAAAGGTACATGTGAATCTTTCTAAATGTAGAATGTAAATGTCTTAACACAATAACTAAGAAAATGACATGAAGGCTATGTTTACCAGTTTGATGAAAATATTTCAGATTATATATAGAACCAGCGCACTCTACCCTATGACTGCATTAATGTACACAGCTATGATTTAATAAAAATAAATAAATAAACAAACAAACAAACAAAAAACTGAGGCAAGAGGATTGCTTAAGCCAGAGTTGGAGGTTGCTGTGAGCTATGACACCACAGCACTCTACCCAGGGCAACAGCGTAAGACTCTGTCTCCAAAAAAAAAAGTAGGATGACTGTAATTAACAATAATTTATTATATAGTTTCAAGTAGCTAGAAAGAGGATATTGAAAGTTCCCAACATAAATAAATAATCAATATTTGAGACAAGGGATATGCTAATTACCCTGACCTGATCACTATATATTCTATGTATCAAAACATCCATATGTACTCTTTAAATACGTAAAATTATTTTGTCAATTGAAAAAGAATAAAAAAGAAATGAATAAAAGTAATTTCTCTAAATCTCAGAAAAAAATAAAAAGAAAAAGAAACATTTCTCTAGATGACTTTAGGGGAAAAAAATCTAAATTATTGGAAGCAGTGAAGAGAGTCAGAGGTGCTGTCAATGTTATAGCTGGGTTGTGAGTTTACATTTCTTCATTCCAAAGGGAAGAGTTGTAAAATAACATTCCTATTTGCTGGGTGATTTCATGTCCATTCCTCCATTAGATTTTCATAAAAATTCTGAAAGAGCTCAAGCCAGCAGTTCTCAAATTGAGAGGCCCAAACTTAGAATAAAAGGTGATGTTAGGTGATGTGCAATATTCAATGGCATTGAATTTCTCCCCTCTAACTGTTTTCCAATATTTCTTGTTGCACCAAGGATTCTCACCACCTCCAAAACACTTGCTAACCTCCTAGAGAGACAGGGAGGAAAGGTGGTGAGGAGAAGGTGGGTGGAACAGCAGTCACATTGAAGGCATTATGAAGTATTGAGGAAGAATTTAATAACACTATTATTTTCGCTATACTTATTTTCAGAGCTCTGTATTTAAAAAAAAGTATCTAAAGCATATAGGGTGGACATAAATTTCGTGTGCAATTTAAAATAGTTTAACATAGTAAAGTGCACATGAACTTTCTGTCCACCATGTATTAAGTAAGTAATAGTTTAGGAGGTATCAATATAAGGTAAAATTTGAGGAAATGGTTTTAGAAGACTAAAATTTATATTCATCATTTGTGTTGAGTCATAAAGCAGTAGGTGTGAGAGCTGAAGCCAAGGAGTCCTCTGAAATTGTAATCTTTTGCTCTTTCCTCCCAAAAATGCCTCCTAAATTATTACATAATTTTAACTATAGATCTGAATAGAAGTTAAGAGCTCTCCTCTCCAGTTAGAAATATTTAAAATTGAATCTAGTTTCAACACCACTGGCTGAGCTTCCCTTAGAATCTCTAAGTCTCAGTTTCTAGCTTTTAAAAAGGGGGGAAATAATAATGCCCGATTCATAGGGTTGTTATGGTGCTTAAATGAGAGACAGCAATACAAAGCATTTAGCACAGTCCCACACAAATAGTAGGGGCTCCATAGATGTCTGCTACAACTATTGATTGAAAGGCTTAAAATAAGATCTCTGCCAAGTGCTTGAACATTCTAGCATTTTGATGAATAGTACTTTAAACACCATGAACTGGTCTATCTTAGCCAGGACATACTGTTCATTTCCTTTCTAGTACAAAACATAACCATAGTTAATAAATTATAAGGTTTATTTCTGAGAATGTCTGGTTAAGATAAAGGGAAACTGAATATACGCATATGGTCAGACAAAGGTGCTATCATAAATAGCTAGATTTTCAAGAAAGAAGAATGCTGAGAAATTGAACTTAATTAAATCTCAATAAAGATACTCTAGAAGTAAAAACTGATATTTGTGGGCCAGGGCAGGTGGCTCATGCCTATAATCATAGTACTCTGGGAGGCTGAGGTGGGAGGATCACGCGAAGTCGGGAGTTTGAGACCAGCCTGAGCAAGAGATAGATATCCAATCGCTACTAAAAATAGAAAAATCAGCTGATGCCTGTAGTCCCAGATACTTGGGAGGCTGGGGCAGGAGGATCATTTAAGCCCAGGAGTTTGAGGTTGTAGTGAGCTATGATGATGCCAATGCACTTTAGCCTGGATGACAGTGTCACAAAACAAACAAAAAACCCCCAACATTTGTGCAAGATATATATTAGTATTGAAAAGACTTTTAGGAATGTTCATCAAACACTCACTCTGTGCTCTACTATGTACCAGAGATGCAGCAATAAGTAAAAGAGACCCATGATCTACCTTCACAGTGCCGCAATAAAACCTCTGTGCTTGTTCAGGCCCTAAGTCAACCTTCTCTGTGCTTGTTCAGGAAGGAGCACAGCTGGACGGGAGGAAATGAGTAGGTATTGGATAACTGGATTTTAGATGGAGCACTGACTGCCTTCAAATTATGTGATACTTTGAAGATGGCATTTTGCTTCTCTGAGTGTCCACCTCAATACAACAATGTCATTAGGTTTTTTTTTGTTGTTGTTGTTGCCGTTTTTGGCCAGGGCTGGGTTTGAAGCCACCACCTCCGGCATATGGAAACAGCATCTTACCCTTTTGAGCCACAGGCATCGCCCAACAATGTCATTAGGTTCGAACAGGGTTTCCCTAATACCAAACCTTTTTATGATGTAATTACAGTTAGTGCCATTTCCATGTTCTACCATACTATTTATGTTTTTATTTCAACAAATTACATTTTCAAAGACAATCTTATACTCCCACCATAATAATAAAAAAACAGTATCATATGACATAATTGGAAGTCATCCATTTAAAAAAACCAAATATTTTGCTAAAATTGAGTATAAAGTTATGACCAATTTCTTCCAGATTTATTGGGGTATAACTGATAAGTAAAAATTTCACATTTTCAAGATGTACAGACTAAAATTTAATATATGTAGACATTGTTTAATCATTACAACAATCAAATTTATCAACATACCCTTCACCACACATAATTACCCTTTGGTGTGTGTATGGTGAGGACACTTAAGATCTAGTCTCTTAGTAAATTCCAAGCAAACAATACCATATCATTAACTATCATCAGCATTGCTAGCTGTCTATTAAACTATTACAGAGGAGATATATATGAAGCCAGGAAGTGCTTCTTGTTATTATTGTAAAGAAGATTATTGTTTCCCGATCCTGTTCTTTGCTTCTTGCCATAGTTCTATTAGTGTTATCATGGCCCTTTTTATTCTTCTACTATGCTGCTCCAGGGAAGAGGGGAGGTTACTTAGCTCTTTAATAAATGTGGAAAGGATAAAGGGCACTCACGGTTCAGATCCACTCTTTTCTCTTGGGAGATATTGAGTCTACTGCTCTGCTATGCTCCCTAAATCAACCCTTGACCATCACGTGCTACTCCTTCATTTTATTATTAGTTTGAAATAATAAACAAATTTTTTTCAACTGGTTGAAAAAAAGTGTGTTATTTTATTATGCCTAAAAGAATTTGAATACAAAAACCACATGAGCACTGGGGCTTCTGAACACAATAACTAAGAAAATGCGGTGAAGGCTATGTTAACCAGTTTGATAAAAATATTTCAAATGGTATATAAAACCAGCACATTGTATCCCATGACTGCATTAATGTACACAGCTATGATTTAATTAAAAAAAATGAGAAAGCTGAGGAAACAATGCAACAGATGAGTAAAAACAATAACTCCTTAACTTGTAAATCTTAACCTCCTTACGTCTGGGGTGACTAGATGTTTGGCAACTCTTGGCATGAAGGTCACAACGCTAACTATAAAATATTCTTCTAAAGACTTAAACCTGAAGCTAATTAAACATCTAGTTCTAATTAGCAGTTTGTAGAAATATAGGAGATAAAAGGATGTGCTAAGGGGTATATAAGAATGCACAGCCAATCCAGAATGTTGGAAATTCTGCAAAACAAATGAGCAAAAAGAAAATCCCCTTCCCTTTAAAAAAAAAATACTGAAAGAGAAAGAGGTGAGAAAGTTAAAACCAATTCAGAAGGAGGATGGAGTAGTCATAATTTTCATTATTTCTTCTGCTAAATACAACCACAAACCCTAGAAATTAAGAAATAAAACAAACATAAGAAGACTGAGAAAAAAGATAGATCAGCTAGGGACCTTGGCACTAAACAAAAAACACGGTGGTGCATTCCTTGGGTTTTCCTTTTGCCTCATGTGTCTCAGACAAGGAGATGAAGAAGCCAGCAATCTGGAAACACCAATGAGTTCAGACAAAAGTAAGTATCAACAAAAGCCGACTGTCTCTAGACAAAGAACCAAAAAAAAAGACATTCTAGCAAGACAGAAAACTTGAAGAGAAATAGTTATCCTACTCTAGTCAAACACCATTGAAACCACTTCCACTTGCAACAGGAAAGGCCAACTGGAAGCCTAGACTTGCAAATTCACCAGGCTCAATCCCCACCTGGGTGGTGTCAGAGAAGGCTGAGTTAAGGAGGTAGGACTTTCATGCCTTTGGGGCAGTAAAAAATGGCCTCAAAGAGTAAGGGAAGCCCACCTGGGGATCCTGGATTTCCATCCCCACTCAGCAGTAATGAGTAACTCCTCTTGCTGGAATTATGTCAGAAACCTTGTAGAGTCAGGATTTTTCACCACTGCCTAGTAGTATTGAGTCTGTTACCCAACACCTTGGTGTCAGTGGAGATAGCAGTAACAAGCACTCCTACCTCTCCACTCCCTGGAGGCATTATTGAGACTTAGTGGGAAGCCAGATTCTCCCTCCCACCAACATCAACAAGTATAACTTTCTCTCCTCAGGTGTCAGTAGAGGTCAGATGAGGCACCTGGATTTCTACTCCCACCTAGAAATAACAGTGAAGAGGAAGACAACTATAACTCAAGGTTTAGATAAAATCCAGAGTCTCATAGCATAATACCCCAAATGCACAGGCTTTAATATAAGAATCACTCATCATACCAAGAATCAAGAAAATCTGAAATAGAATGAAAAAATATAATCATTATAGTCCATGACCAAGATGACAGAGATAGTATAGTATTATCTGACAAGGATTTTATAGCAGAATAAAATGCTTCAATTAGCAATTACAAATATTACTTCATACAAATGGAAAAATAGAAAGTCTCAAAAATCAAAGAGTCTCAGCAAATGCACAGAAGATATGAAAATGAACCAAGTGGAAATTTTAAGTTGAAAAATTTAATAACTAGATAAAAATCCAATGAGGCTTAACAGCATAAAATAGGGAATGGGAGGGGGGAACTCAATAAGCTATAAATAGAATAACAGAAATTACCAACTTTGAACAATAGACAAAAAATAGACCTAAAAAAATAAGAAACACAGCCTTAATAATTTGTGGGGCTAGAACAAAGCATTCTTGTCACTGAAACGAAAAACAGAGCTGTGTGCGAAAATACTTGAAAAAACTATGGCTGAAAAATTTCCAAATTTAGCAAGAGACAAACTCATAGATTCAGAATACCCAGAAACCTCAAACAGATAAGCCCAAAGAAACCCACCCTAAAACATACTATAGTCAAACTTCTGAAATGTAAAGAAGTGAGAAAGAAAAAAAAAAAAGAAAATGACACTTTACTTATAGGAAAAAAATCATATAATTTCAGTGGACTTATCTTTTAAAGCATGGAGGCCAAAAGGAAGAAAACTGAAAATCCACAATTCTATTTCTGGTGAAAACATTCTCCACAAATGGAAAGAAATAAAAATAAAACTAAGGGAATTTGTTGCTAGTGGGTCTATCCTAAGAGAACAGCTGAAGAGAGCTTTTTAAACATAAGAAGGTCTTCTCTAAACTTAAGGATAAAAGAAGGAATCATGAAAAATCAGGAAGGAAGAAAGAAAAAAAAGATGGAAAGCATAAACATAGGTAAATGTAGTACATTTTCAGCTCTTCTTGAGTCTGCTAAATTATTTTTGATTGTTAAAGTGAAAATAACAGCCCTGTGATACTGTTCTAAATGTTTTTAAAGGAAATATATAAAATAGTCAGAGAGAGCAAAGGGAGGTCAAAGAGGATAAGTTTCTATACTTCACTTGAAATAGTACAATTTTGACACTAGTAGATTATTAAGTTATGCATATATAAAATAATACTTGGAAGAACCCCTAAGAAAAGCTATATGAAGAAGTACTCAAAAGCATTAGCGATGTATCAAAATGAGATTTGAAAAAAATGCCTATTTAATCCATGGGAAAAAAGAAAATAGAGAAAAAGAAAATAGAAACAATCAATAAACAGAAAACAAAATCATAACATGACAAACTTTCGAACATATTAATAGTGGCCATAAATGTAAGCATTATTCAACAATTGCTATGTAAAAAAAGTTCACTTAAACCATAAAAATATAGGCATGTTGAAAGGATATGTCATGCAAACATTAATCAAAATAAAGCAGGAGTAGCAATATTAATGTAAGATAAAATATACTTCAGAGCAAAGAAAATTGAAAAAGACAGAGAGGAACATTATGTAATGATAAAAACATCAGTTGAACAGGAATATAATAGTAGTCTTAAATGAGTTATGCACCAAAAACACAGAGCTAAAACTTCCATTCGAAGCAATAATCAGTAGGACTACAAAGAGAGGTAGATAAATGCAAAGTTATAACTAGAAACTCCAACACTTCCTCAGAAAAGTTGCTGAACAACTGGAAAATTTATGGAATAACTAAAGAAAAGTCACTAATCAATAGAATTTAATCAAGATTACAGAACTCTCTGCTAGGTAACAGCAGAATACATACACTTTTCAAGTGCCTATGAAACACGTACAAGGACAGGCCATATCCAAGGCTGTAAAACAAAACTCAACACATTTAAAAAAATATAATCTCTGATGTCAATGGAATCAAACTAAAATCAATACCAAACTAGGAATCTCTGATGTCAATGAAATCAAACTAGAAATATAACAGAGAAACCTCTAAACATTTGGAAAGTAAGAAACACAACTATACATGATAAATTGATGAGAAAGGAAGTCTCAAAAAAATTAAAATATATTGAATTGAATGAAAATAAAAATACAACTTTTTCAAAATGTGTGGTACACAGCAAAAGCATGCTAAGAGGAAAATTCTTAGCACTAAATGCTTACATTACTATATTAGGAGTCTTAAACTAGTAATATAGCTTTTCATACATCAAGAACTCTAAAAAAAGGAGTAAAATATACCCAAGGCAAGCAAAAGGAAGAAAATAAAAATGACAGCAAAAATCAATGAAAACAATAAAGTTAATGAAACAAAAAACTAGTTCTTTGAAAAGGTAGATAAAATAAATAAACCTCTACCAAGACTGACAAAGAATATCGCTAATATTTGGAATGAAATAGGGTCATTATGCATCCTGCAGATATCAAAAGGATAAGGCAATATAGGAATACTTTGTTGTACTTTATTTTATTGTGCTTTACACATACTACATTTTTATAAATGGACAGGTTGTGGCACTCCTCCATCAAGAAAATCTATGGGCCATTTTTACAATAATATGTGCTCACTTCATGTCTCTGTGTCATATTTGGCAAGTGTTCCAATAATTTCTTTCTTTCTTTTTTTTTTTTAATTTTATTGAATGGTAACTATGTACATTAATGCACTTCTGGGGTACAGTGTGGGGTTTTCGCATGCAATCCGAAATACTTCCATCAAACTGATCAACACAGCATTCATGTCATTTTCTCAGTTATACTTTTAAAACATTC
>CAUYQV010152138.1:0-19161 GCA_963574575.1 Galagoides demidoff
TGGTCCCAGCTACTTGGGAGGCAGAGGCAGGAGACTTGCTTGAGCCCAGGAGTTGGAGGTTGCTATGAACTGTGATGCCATGGCACTCTACCCAGGGGGATAGCTTGAGGCTCCGTCTCAAAAAAAAAAAAAAAAAAAAAAACTTGACACTCTCACTGTTATTCAGATTCATCCAAGAAATAATAATTATATAATTTATTGTTATGTGTTATTATGTCTGCTGATATTTACCTTCAAAGAGGAAAACCAACTGACATTCCTGCGACCTAATTACCTTCTGCAGCTGCACGCAACTGCCAAATGTGCCATTAATTTTTTTAAATATTGAAATACACGTATTTCAACAGAAGATTTCTTCACCTTAATATAGATACTATTACTTACTCAGAGGACAGGTGACTTCAAGCTGCCACTGAGAAGCTCATGGTTTCCAGAGTTTCCCCTCCTAACACTGAAGTTCCAGGTGACTCCATATCAGAAGACCTGCCTCCTGTAAACCACAGCATGGAAAATTTTAAGTTCCCTACAATTGACATGGTAGGATGTGAATTTCGATTTCACCATCAGAGTGGAGCCCATCGTCTTTGCATCTGCTATCAATACTCTTACAACAGGAGGGCCAATCACAGCAGAGATCCAGCCTCCAGGACAGCAGCGCTGCTGGCCCTGTGGTTGATGCAACAATCACCATGATGACCACGCTGTCACCACTGTGATGAACACGCCTCCTCCTGCAGGGGGAAGCCACAGAGCCCCAGAGAAAGACCATGGCTGAAGATGGCTTGCCTAAAATGTATTCCCACCCACCAACCGAAAGCAACAGAACACCCACGGAAGCAACTATTCTCTTTGGGGCTGACAACACCATTCCTAAATCAGAAACAACTATCACTTCAGAAGGAGACCATGTTACTTCAGTAAATGAGTATACTCTAGAAGGTGATTTTTCCACAACCACAGGCAACAAACTTACACCTACAAAGGAAAAACTCAAATCAGAAGATAACATTGGAACCCACTGTACTAAGCCAGCAACTCATCTGGAGAAAGAAATCACTCCTCTGACAGGCACTACAAACTCTATAGCAAATGATGCTATTACTGAAAATTTTGTTCCAGTGAAAATTGGCAGTATTTCATCACCTATTGCTACTGTTTCTTTAATAGATTTTTCTACTAACATAGAAAAGGAAGATATCATCTTGGCTACCATTAATAGAGCAGATGAAAAGATCTCAGCAGCCTCTGATGACTCGGGCAAAGTAAGGGACAGCACTGTCGTTGATGACACCCTTACCTTTCCAGATGATAAAGGTAAAGCTGATGGTAACAATTATAATTCCTCTGTCAAATCCCACATTCCTGCTGATGGGGCTGTCCAGGGCACTGACTCTTTTATCCCTGAGACTAAAATCGCTCCCTCTACTGATGAAAATGTCACCACTATTCCAGACATAACTGATCTCACAGAAGAGAAAATAACTGAAATTGACCTAACTGTTTCAGAGGATGACCCCAATGCTGTGGCAAAACTAAGTGATGCGGATGAAGAGAAGTTCATCACTGTGTTTGAACTCACGGCCTCTGCTGAAAAAGACAAAGATAATGCAGAAGACACTGTGCTGACCGATGAGGAGTCTACCGAGGAGGCCAATGTCTGGCTGGAGAGAGAGTCTGCAAACGAGGCCGAAACCCATTCTGTCCTGCTCACTGCCGTCGAGTCCAGGTATGACTTCGTGGTGCCCACACCACTGGCTACAAACATCGAGGAAGAATCATCTACCAGGACCACAGAAGATTTTTCTGAAAATAACAGAACAGATCCCGAAGCAAAAGTCACGGAGTCATTTTCTGAAGCTACCTCTGGCCCAGATACCCCGGACTACAAGGAAGACACCTCGACAGCTGAAACGGGCATCTTTAAACTCCTGAAGGAAGACCCAGATGAGTTCATGATTTGAAAGCAGCCAGAGCGACGCCAAGTAGGGCTGTGCATTAGTCTAGATAGCTCCTCATAACGTCTAAGACATTCTCCCAGCAAGCAGAATTCTTTAAAAAAAAAAAAAAAGAAAAGAAAAGAAAAGAAAAGAAAGAAAAAGGGAATTTAAGGCAAGTATTAGATTTAAAAAATGCAGATGATTAAAACTAAAGGTCATACAGCAATATGTTTATGGAAACTTTATGTGAGTTTTTCTAGTACCATAAAGTTTGAGTTAGCTAACAATTACCTATCTTAATAGAAAATTTTCTATTCCAGTCTTCAGAGTATACAGAGAAAGCAAAGAATCTCACTTCCAGCTACATTTAATGATGTATATACTTCAGTTAATTCTAATTCTTAGTGACAATTAGGACCATGAAGAAAATCAAATTAACATATCTCAATGTATTATTTTAGTATTAAATCTTCTGAAATTCTTATTCTAAACAATTTTTCATTAGTATTTCCCCAATGATTCTCTTCTGTTAAAAATGCATTTTCAACTCTCATTTACATAGAAATTAGGACTATTTGGTAATTGTTTTGCACCCACATTAAGATAAATAAGAAATATGATACAGCTCTTAGCTCATGTTGGATGCAAACTAGGGCAAAATTGGTATTTTACAAAAATGTACCTTTATTAGAAAAATATTGTGTAAATATATAAGTTGATTTATTTTTCTTTAATCTTTGACTATTTTTCCAGATCTTAAATATTGAATACCATACTCTTGTTACCGTCTTGATTAGCAAGCTGAGGACTGTATCTTCATTCTTTTCTGACGCAGATGCTTTAGATGGGTCATTTGTCCCTTTGCTGATTTTTCTTCAATAAATCTGTTTGACAGCAACGGATTTACTACGTGTGTGTGTTTGATTTTCTAGTGCAGAATTCTCAAATTAGGAGAGAAATAAGTAATGAAACCCCATTGTTTGTTTAAAGAACAATTTAGCTCTGGTCACCAGAAGCAGAATTATTCTATAATTAGTCTATAGAGATTCATAATTTTATTATATTTTAAAAAGAAACAAAAAGTCAAAACACTGAGTTAATAGTAATTTTGTAGGAGTGTCATAAGGATTTATATCAGCAGTTCTCAACCTATGGGTCATGACCCCTTTTTAACAATGAAAATACATTGCAGCATTAGGAAGGTTGAGAACCACTGATTAATATCGTGAGATACACTAGAGACTAGAATAACGTGGTAGTATGTTAAAACCCAGAAACAGGTTGTAACACAAAAATTTATTTTATGGCCCAGTAGACTTCAAAACCATGGGATATGACAATTAATCTTGCTTGAACAATGAAGTATTTGGGAAAAATTAAGTTGAAATAATAAAACAATTTTTAAAATTATGTCTGAGACCATATTCTAAAATAAATTCTACATGGATTAAAGACTTTGATATAAAACATTAAACCATACAAAAACTTAGAAGGAAACATATCTGTACAGCAATCCAAATGGAGCTGGGAAATCTAAGGCAAATAAAATATCGATAGATTTGACACCATCAATAGTTATAAATTCTATACCAAAGAAAATTAACATAAAATCAAAAAGCAAATAACTAATTGCACTATACATGGCAGTAAAAACATCACTATCCTATTCTACAACGAGTTCCTATTTAAAAAGCATTTTAAATAAGCAGTAGAAATAAACGGCTAATTCATGAAACACAAATCGATAATAACATACAAAAAATATTCAAAAGTCAAAAAACTAAAGCTATGATATGCCATTTTTAGCCATTTGACAATTGATAATGATTGTCATAGGTCAACTAAGATAGTTGCTAACTAATTTTATAGTCTTTCTCTTAATTTCTCCAACTTTTCTGGAAGGCTAGAAGGCAATTTGAGAATATATGTAACAAGCATTAAAAATATTTAGCATTTTTGGCCTGTTTTACACATTTTACCTCTGACAGTTCTGAGCTCTTACTACAGGTCAGGCACTGCTGTGCTCACATTTAGAATAACATTCAGTTTGTGACACTCCTGGAAAATGGAACATTGTCACACCCATTTTAATGATAAGCAACTTGAGTGAAAGCTATCTGAGAAGCTCAAGTTTCATAGCTAATCAGTAACAAAACATCTTCAAGCCCAGGCCCTGGTCTCTCTTAATTAGTACACTGTGTTGGCTCTTAGGACTGAATACAGGATGTTGGCAAAGATTTATTATACTCTAGGATATGATTTTATATATTCATAAAGAAAAAACACTTAACACAACCTAAATTCTAAAAACATGAATGGGCAACATTTCTATGTATCCATATGAAGCAATAGCATCCTTCTTTAAAGACGGTTCCACAGAATCCACTCATGGGTTGATGGGCACTTGGGTGGATTCCACATCTTGGTGATTGTGAATTGAGCTACAATAAACAATCTGGTGCAAATGTCTTTATGACAAAATGATTTTTTTTTCTTCTGTGTAGATACCTAGTAGTAGTGGGATTACAGAATTAAAAAAAAAAGCAAGTATCTAAAGTAGTCAAAACTAATATGAAGCCAGGAGACGAACCAGTACACACCCATATGAAAGAAAAATTCAATTTAATTCAAGTGCGGGGGGAGGGGAGAAGGATCTGTGAACTCTCACCTAAGGGGCACACTATGAGGGTGCACAGCTCACCTCCTGGGTGAGGGCACAACTACAACCTGGATCTACCCAACAAACACTGTAACCTAATCATTTGTACTCTCATATTAATCTGAAATTTTTTTAAAATACTCCTAAACCAAGTTTACATAGTGGCGTGTATGCAACACACACACACACCCCTGCACACACAGAATGTCCTGGGACCACACGAGGTCATCCAGAAAGTATCCAGTCATTGCCAAGCTTATTTTCATATCACATGGCTGAATACCTTCCAAATTTTGTATATATCATAAAATCTTAAGAGTGATGTTATCTCTACTGGTGATTCTGCTTCATTCTATATGTTTTCATGAATTTTCTTAATGTTCTATAATCATGAAGAATATAAAGCATGACAGGAGAAGGTAAACTTTTATCAACACCGTTAGCCAGAAAACTCAGAAGCCAGCCTAGATCTCTCGCTTTTCCTTGCTTTTTATCCCCAGTAAAAATACTAGCTGGTATTTTTAGTGTTTTCTATGTGTAACACCCTAGTATTTTATTCACTTTACATTCACGAGATATTTGTTGTATACCTGCTATGTCCCAAGCACCATGGAAGTCTCTTAGAACCCTGTACTGAATCAAATACTAAGTCCCTGCCTTTATGAAAAGTAAAGACAAAGACAAATCTTAAACAATCACACAGGAAGGAATGCTTAAATACAGGTTATAATGGGTATTACAGAGAAAAATAATGAGAGAGGGTAATTGCAGAGAGTTATCTATGAGCAAATAAAATGCAATCTAAAATATTGAAAATTGTGCAGAGTTGAGAAAACAACATGCCCAGCTCCTGAGGCTGAAATGACTCAAATTTTGACATGTCGTCAGCTGGAAAATGGCTCAGGACAAACCTGGAAAGGCAGGAGACGGATCACGGGGTGCTTGTTAAACCTCCTGGATCTTATCTATTTAGAAGCTGTGAAAAGAGTAATAATTTTACTCTCCAGACAATCTTGGTACTGAGAGCACGGGCAAGCTGAGGACGTCATTTTATAAACTCCAACCATTTTCTTTCAGGGATTTTGTTTAGGAAAATAGCTACACAAAATGTGAGTGGAGGAGAGAGGCGCTGAGGCAGTTAGACAGACGTAAAGACAACAGGCAGCACAAAGGGTGACGAGAATTCGGAGCTGGGGCTTGGCAAAGATGGGGCCCAGAGAGCACGCAGGCGACTGGCTGCTGTGCTGGGAGAAGAGCAGCCGGGAGACCCCCCTGCACGTGAGCAGCCGGGAGACCCCCCTGCGCGTGAGCAGCCGGTTTTTCAAAGTCGGGGTCCCTGCCTAAGAATCGGCTTTATGCCGATTCAAAATAAATTTGCTCTCACCCTGAAATTTGATTAAATGTCTGTAAGAGGCAAGTTCTTGCCTACGTAATTCTTGGGGAAATAAAGAAACAGGTGAGCCAAAGAAGAAACAGCTGAGATGTAGATGTAAAGAATGAATATGCGACAGAGTCTCTATTCCCAAATATTCTGGATAATGCTGACGCTGGACAGGAGTGATGGGCTTACAGCAGAGTAAGCTGTAGTCACATGTAGTCACTGGCCCAAGGCAACTGAGCCGCTAAGTGACAAAGCTCAGCTCCCTAGACCTGCGTGACCCTAGGCCCAGCTGGGAGCACACGGCTCCGTGTGAGTGTTGAAGATGAATCACCCCTCCTTGCCACCGCCACACCCTTACTCAAGCCTAACCACCACCCTCTTGTAACTGGTCACCTGACTCCTAGTCTAGTGTCCTGCCAACTAGTTCTGCCCCTCATCACTCACCCCTGCTCTTTCTGTGTCCCACATGCCTGGCCACAGTCATCAGTAACCAGCATGCAAATTGCTCAGAGCAAAGAGGACACAGGGGTGGGTGTTGTATGTTGTCTTCTGTTTTGTTCTGTTTTTCATTTGTGGGGGGAGTTCTGAGGAAATAACCTCCTAAAAAACTTCGATCTAAAACCATTTAGCACCAGGAGCTGCTGGAGCCACCTTGAGATCACAAGCAGGTGGGTCGCCTGAGAATAAAGACAACACCGAGGAAATTAGAGTGAAGTGTAAATAAGAGATAATAAAGAACGTGGGGCTAATATCATCACGTACCCAGTCTAACTATTCTGCTTGTTCACCTGAGCCAGTGCATCTTCTATCCTGGATAAATAAGCTTGGGTTGAGTTTCTGTTGTATAAAACCAAAGCATCCTGCCAACTAAGAACCCACGCTCTTTCAGGACCCTGTGTCTTTGAACCAGGATCTGCCTGTGTCTTTCTCCAGCATGCCCTGTCCCTGCAGTCTCACTTGGTAAACACCTCAACATCTTCTGTATTCACCTTGAGTGCTGCCTTCTCCAGAGAGCTCCAGGTGTATGACCAGCTATGTCTCCCACTATCCATACTCTTCACTCACACCACCTGTAAGACTTTGTCGTATTTATTTGCTAAAGTATACTTTTATGTTGCAAGGTAATCCTATTTATAGTTCCTTCCAAATTAATATCTCTGTCCAAAGCTCCCTTTGTCACAAAGTAACCTGTGCCCGTAATCCCCACTGTGTCCCTACCCACACACACCTGCCCGGCAGCACTGCACTCTCCTCCACATCACAGAAATCCCGACCACAATTAGCAAGAGAGATAGGAAGCTGAGTTTAAGAAAAAAGGCTCCTGACCCTCTCTTTCTCCTAAAGAGAATCTCTGGGCACCTGCCCATGTGGTGTACTAGCTCTACAGGGGGACACCTCAAAGACCATCTGCAGCTTCAAGGTCCCAAGAAGAGTAGGAAATTGGGCCAAGATGTGTCTGGTAGGCGTGCTCCCCCAGTGCCCCCTGTTGCAGGAGCGAACAAAGGATTCGGCAATTAGATTTTGAGTCTGCAGTCCTTATGTTCTCTACAGCAGCACGGGTGAGCTCCCTCGGACCTCTCACATACACTTGGAGAATATCAGAACCCTAAACGGAAACTGTCTGACGCTCAAAAGTAACCATCACACCATGTGTAGCAAAAGTAACCATCACGCCATGTGTAGCAATTTAGGGTTAAAGTTTTGCATGACTAACAGCTTATATTCGCTGAGTTTAGTTTCACTGGAATTCGAGTTTAGGGTAAAGCTCATTGATGAAATACCGGGCTGAATTTCCTGGAGTATTTAAATAGAGATGTGGAGCTCTGTTGCCATGCAGCTCCAGTGAGCAGGTCCACAGCCAGGGTTGGTGTGACATGATTTGAGAAAGGCAGAAACAGAGGATAAGCATCGAAAGTCTTAAACAGAGGATTAAATCAATATGTTAATTATATTCTAGAAAGATTATCTTGGCAAAAAAGTAAAAGAGAGGAAGTGAGAAGCAGAGGTACAATATATTATCACATTCAGGTAAGAAGGTGATAATAAAGCCTTAAAGAGAAAAGAATGAGAATAATTACCAATATATTGGAATACTTATCAAGGTATTCCAATAATGCTATTAACTAGAATGATAATAAAATAAGGGCAAGCTTAAATACACAGACTCCTAGGCAGGCAACTTTTACTTGGCAGGCCGAAAATGCAGACCGACCCTCACGGGTGAGTGTCCCAGCAAAGTTGGCTGCCCTCACAAGCAGCATCATGGGAGCTGGAAAACTCACATTCTCTCTCAGACTACAGAATATGGGATTAGAATCATCTGCAACAAAGTGCAAAAAGGAAAGAAATATATACATCTATGAATATATGTGTATATATGTTTTATGTGTTTTATGTATATATAGTTCACACACATTATAGACTTGATCAAAACTATTATATTTTACCTAAATTTATGCCAGGAAATCTACAAGTTGATAGAGACATAAAAATTGCCTAAGATGAAGTCTATCTCCAGGTTATTCACTGTAATAACAGCCAGAAATTCTCTCAGCAGAAGTTAAAGGTAAGAATATCTTGCAAGGGAAAAAAGAGCTGCAGAGACAAAGGCGTTGAGACTCGAACGGGGGCCCTTGAGACTGGGAGTGAATCACCGTCAGGTCTCAGTCTCTTCATAGATAAAATTGCTATGTAAAACACACAGATCTGGATCCACATCTCGATTTAAATTGTAAGAAAAAACTCCTGACCACTCTCTTTCTCCTAAAGAGAATCTCTGGGTACCTTGTAGGTTTCCCTCATTTTCGTTAATTATTCTAAAAAAGTTTTTGGAAGAAATGAATAAACTGGAAAGCCAGTACTCAGAAGACACGCGTCCAACACTCTCAAGTTCACCTTCAGAATCAAACCTCTAAAGGTCCCAATCCCATCCGTAAGCCATCCCAACGCCAAACAAACACACCACTGTTCAGTCAAGCTGGAGAAGGAGCCATCAGCAGCCTCCACTGATGCCCTGCTCTCTGCTGGTGAGTGACGGTGGCACAGCGGTTCTCAACCTGTGGGTCACGACCCCTTGGGAGGTCAAATGACCCTTTCACAGGTCACCTGAATCCATCCTGCATATCAGATATTTACATTACAATTCATAACAGTAGCAAATTACAGTTATGAAGTAGCAACGAAAATATTTTATGGTTGGGGTCACTCCAACATGAGGAACTATTTGAAAGGGTCTCAGGATTAGGAAGGTTGAGAACCGCTGGCATAGACAGTAAAGACTGCTGGCATCAAAGGACACATCAAACTTCTGGGATCCCCGCGTTTCATGTTGTTCAATAACCAGCACATTTCTTGAGTGGCAGTCAGGGGAAGGGGCACAGAACGGCGACAATGCCGCTGCTCCGCCACCCCCTTCTCTCTTACGCCAAAAAAAGCGAGGAAAGAAGGCAACACTCTCCAACCACCATGTTCAAGTTGAGTTAATCTCACAGCTTCTAAAAATTATCTTTCAGAAATAAACTATTTTACTTTACAAGGCTAAAGATGAACCCAAGAGAAGCTCTCGTCCTCAATGCTGCCAGTTCCAAGGACATAATAGCAAATGTCACATTATACACAGCACGGTTAATTACGGAGATACTAGTTAGGCGCAGGCTCGGTAGTCACGTTTCAACATTATTGCTTTGTAGAGAAATGTTAAGAAAACATCTGACATGAAGGAAAATAATTGACTAAAGTCTCCCGTTTCAGTTATAATGAATAAACCCTCACTTTTCCTGACACACAGGTAATTAGCCATGCTTGACGTTCCTGGGGAAAGGATAAGGACAAATGTTAACTTTTGAAGATTATACCTCTCCTTTTTTTGTTTGAGGAAATAATTTGGATTAACACAGAAGCAAATGCTAAAATAATAATAATAATAATATTTTGCTTAGCAAAAGAGAAGACATAAAGGAGGCCAAAAATGCTTTATAAAGCGTGAATCCCCTGTGCTCCTCTGAGCTTCCCAACTTCAGGAGCTGGGGCGAGGCTGACAGGCCAGACAGCAGAAAGAGGACTCCGGTTACGGTACCACTTTCAAAATTTCAAAGGCTTAACGGACAGTTTTTTGAGATTTTGATTATATATAGGTTCAATTAGTGAAAATACTATGAAATCTCAAATCTGCTTACTATAGAGTTCTACCAGGAAATTTATGTGAAAGCAAATACCATAAACAGAAAAAAAAAAAGGAATGATTTAATGAGTTCTCAAGCTGTAATTTTTACCTACTTTTTCCAGTGAAATGGTAATAATTGTAGTAAAAATTACAATAAAAATAGCTGGTCTTGGGCAGCACCTGTGGCTCAAAGGAGTAGGGCATCAGCCCCATATGCCAGAGGTGGTGGGTTCAAACCCAGCCCCAGTCAAAAACTGCAAAAAATAAAAATAAAAAATAAAAAAAATAGCTGGTCCTCTGGAAGCCCTGAGAGCTTTAAAATGGCCCTTTCATATTTTACTTTTGTATCTAAGTTCATATTTTATTTTTGTATCTATAAAAATGAAAATGTTCTCAGTGGCAGAAAAATTAATTCTACTAAATTATGCAAGAAATCATTTGGCCTGGTGTTTCATTAAATGGTTGTTTCCTTTCTACTTACTTTTCTTATTAGAAAAGGTACAAGCATATAAATATCAATATGTGTGTCATGTTTAGCTGGAAATTTTAAGTGTAAAAATGAAGATATATTTATTAATTTGTTTTCTATTCTTATTCTTGGAGTACTGACATTAGATTGCTTTATCAAATAATCACTTGATTTAAAAAATTAGAAAAATGGTGCTCTGATAGGTAATAGGACCAGAATTTGACAACTGAAGCTCAACTTTTATAGCTGCTGAAGTAACCGCTTAAAATCAGGTGAAAACAGGTGAAATAATTCATTGTTAAAAGATAGTGATTCTCCATCCAATATGTTATTTCTATTATGCTTAATGTTTAAACTAAAAATTTAAAATGCCTCCTAACTACTTTCTTTCCTTAGGAAAAATTAGTTAATTGAACATGAGCCAAAAAAAAAAAAAAAAAAAAAGGAACTAATGAAGTATCGTGTGACTGCACAATTATGAAGATGTATTAGTCTTCAAAAAAACCACAACTGGAAAGGCTTTATTTTTGCACTTTCTTTGATAGAAATAATACTAACAGTAAAATTAATATAAGTACCTCATATTTCTAACTATATATATTTTTAACATGGTTTCCTTTATGTGTTTAAGTTATGGGTTAATTCAACAAGACACCATAAAATTTTGACAACAGAAAATTCACACATAATTTAAGCCATCATACCACATCAATTTTCATTTTCACTTATATTTTCCCATTGTCTATATGGATAATTTACATAAAGTATAGTAACTAAATACACCACTTATCATTATAATATAAGCATTTTTTCAAATGTCTACAATGTCTTCATAATTACCAGTATCCATATTTTTAATTATAAGAAAGACTGAACATTATTTTTTTTTACTGGTTAATTTACTAAATATAATCTCCAAGACTGAGTTTTTTTTAACTTAAAGGTATCAACATTTTGCTCATATCTGTTACATTCCTGGTATTTTTCTTATAAAGTTTATTAGTTCTAATTGTTTCATAGATATGCCTTAATAGGCATGAATGTTTCCTTTTGGTTAAAATGTAGTGAAAACAAAATTTTATCTCTTTTTATTGCCCCATGACCAGTGAAGGGTCTCAAGATGAAGGCGCTGGTTCTGTCTGCTGTATTCTTGACCTGTATTGCTTGTTTCTCGGTAAATATGTTTTACATCTATTTTTTTTTCTTATTCAGTGTTTAATCATGGGGTATATGTTTAGTTCACTGTGTGCTAATGCAGTTTTATACCACATAGACCCTCTTTCAGTTTATTTCTATCACTTTCTGATGACATTTGCTGAACCCCACACATCAGCAGCCTCTAGAATTCCAAGCTTGTGTACACAGGTCACTGCTGTGCTGTGATTTTTAATTCCAGTTTTCTGAACCTACCTCGGCAGTAGCACTCCTAGAATTTAGTCTTTGGTGGGCTCTCCAAAAGAAAAGTGTGTGAAGAAGAAAACTAATTATAAATCATCCTACAAATAAAGCTACAAGAATTCAAAAAGTTATACTTGAATCAAATGTTAAGATAATCTAGACATGGTATTGACTTTCAATGAAGAACTTGCTTGGTATCCTAAAATATTTTTAGATTTGTTTACCTCACATCTGCACCTAAATTACGTTCTCTAGAGGGCGAGAGGAACATTGTCTAAGGCTGACTCCTACAAATATAATCCAGGATCATGTCCTGAAGAGTCAGCGTTTTCCGGACACTAAACTACAGGAACTGTCTCTCCTTCTGCTGCCCAGGCTCAAATGCAGAGATGGGGATTTTCCAACCTTATTGCAGTTTCTCTGGACCATTCATTTTTCCCTTCCACAAAAGACAGTCTGGTTTTTCTTACACCAAGTTCATAAGGATCTTGGTAATACTGTAATGGTCTCCAGGATTGGCACTGAAGTCAGTGGTAGTTATGATGAAGGAGGCCACATCTAACACTTTCTAGAAATTGGAAACCAGCTGCCAACACATCCATCAGAATGTGGAAGAAAGGGACTCGTCCTTACTCCATAGACCAGGTACCCTTTAAACCAGTAGTTCTCAACCTTCCTCATGCCCCGGGCCTTTAATACAGTTCCTATGGGTTGCGACCCACAGGTTGAGAACCACTGTTAAACTGTCAGATGTCCCCTTCTGTGGACTGTGTACTATCATCCTCACCCAAGCATATTTTACCCTCATTCATGACTTACACCCAGCGATCCTCTCCTAATGGCAGACACGCTCCAGATCTAACCTTCTATACTTGTGTTTCCCATTTCATTTTAGTCTGCTGGTGCATATAAGCGACAAAACCACAGAGAAGTAAGTTTTATTACATTTCTGGTTATCTTTTCTAATTTTGAATCATAATCAAATTTAGTTATGTCCAAGGAATCAACAAGGTACAATTATTTTCTTTTATTCCCAACCTAATAAGATGATAAGAGAGAGAACCAGAGAGTCACCTGAATATCTAAGTTTAGAAACCAAATAGGCATTGTTTTTCCAAATTAATATGAGAGTACAAATGTTTAGGTTACACTGTTCCCACTTCCAAGGTAAAGTTCAACTTGTAGTTGAGCCCTTCACCCAGGGAGTGTGCTGAACACCTTCACACTGGGCACATTAGGTGAGATCCCTCCAATTGCCCTCTCTCCTCCCACCAATCGGCCTCTCCCCTCTCCTCCCTCCTCTCCCCTCTTCCTTGCTAGACTATATTTGTGTTTTATCATTCATGTGGGCGTGTAATTGTTCCTATATTGGTTTCACATTAGTATTGAGTACATTAATTTTTTTTCCCATTCTGGATGATACTTTACTAAGAAGAAAGGGTTTCACCTCCATCCAGGTAAATATAAAAGATGTAAAGTCTCCATCTTTTCTTATAGCTGAATAGTACTCCATGGTATACATATACCACAGTTTGTTAATCCATTCATGGGCTGATGGGCATTTGGGTTGCTTCCATGACTTGGCAAATGGACACCAGAATCTGGCCCCCCAGAGCCTGCCTCTTAAATCTGCACTGATCTGTGATGGGCATAGGGCAGCGCAGCTCAGCTCATCAAACCCAAAGTTTACCCAGACTTAACGTGGACATCTTAGTCCTTGAAAACATTGATTTTTTTTTTTTTTTAGAAATGAGAAACATTTCCCATGAGCATGCAGAAAGAAAAACTAGTTTATTTTCTTAAAAGCAATCCTGTTCAATTAAAAAGGAAAGAAAACTCAAAATCATTAGGAAAGACTTTGCAAAGTTCCAAATCCCTGAGAAGCTCTGTAATTCATAACCCACGTGGTAACCGCCCATGTCGACTGCACGTGGGTGCCCAGCACCATGTGCTGCCTGAAAACGCTTGTCCTGACATCCTGTTTTGTCTCCTCTCCCTTTTCCCAAAACCCCAAAATAAATTACTCCTTAAAAACAAATTAACCTCCTCCTCATACTGTAGAGTAGATACTTCTTGGTATAATGACTCAAATTGCTCTAATGTTTATAAGAAAAAATAATTTCAATTTCAACCTGTGCTGAAAGGTCGTGACGATGTTGGCAACTTCCTTCTTCTCTAGCTTCTTTTTCCCTCACCTCTCTCCAATCCCATCATCTCACATTCTCAAAGTAGATGAATTCTGAGACATGTTCAGATACCCGACTCTAAGATGGGCCTTATTTTTCCACTGATTAGTAATACGGCTAAGGGCAAATATCTTTCCAATAATGCCAGTGTCCTGACACCGCCATTCAGGAATCTCAGACTGATCTCTGTCAATTCGGTTTATCCCAAACCCTGATCCCTCTGTAGTATCCCAGAAATCAGCCTTCCTGGAAATGCCTCCCTGGGTGTGGGGGCTGTGACCAGGGAGGAGATGGCTTCCGCACCAGGGTATTTTCCTACTGACGGTCCCTGGTTTACACCGTGTAGTACCTCACCACAATTCCTTTTATTCACACAAAGGTAAATGTCGCTGGATATACCAAGGCAGCAAATGAGGAAATATATTTGGCATTTCAGTTTTCATCCTTTTGGGCAGCGATTCATTTTAATTTGAAAATATTAATGGGAAGGTACAGGACGTTCACACAGATGAACTGTAACACTGCAGTCAGGGTTTTCAGTGGTCTGTCACCAGAGCAGTGCACGTCATAGCCAGTAGGTAGACTTGTGCCCTGCCCTCCTCCCTAATTCTCAGTTTCTGGTGTCCTTTACTAATGAGTATTTGTGCCTGTCATTTAGCCCCCACTCATTAGTGAGAATATCACATCTACACCATGATCTTGACAATGATCCAGAGAAGAGAATGAGACATTGCTAGAATGCTCAAGCAGCCCTGTAGGAGAGTTAACTTATCCTAGAGATTTGAGATTTATCCCTGGTCCTCTAGTACAGACATCCCGAGTACAAGGTCTTCTATCCAGTGAGCAAACTTGGCACTGTCTTAGTGCCACTTGTCATGAGAGCAGCAAGGCACAGGAGTGACAGCTTCTTCCCTGATACTCCAGCCCCTAAGATCCCCCAAACTCACTCTGGAAGATACTGACATGAGGGAGGTGTGTGAAACAAAAATGGACAAGGACTATCACTTCATGAGGACATAGGTGGAGCGTCTGTTAGACTCTCAGAGACTGGCCTCAGCCAGTGAAGACAAATGAGAGACTAGGGCTTAGCTGGAAATTCTAACAAAATGTCGTGTTAAAAATCTGCATAACTCACAGGAGTGGAGAACCAAACACACTTCTTCAACACCAGCTCAGAACTGACCAGTTGACACTGATGTACACATATGAAAGTAAATCTCAGTGAAAATCAAGCTGGGAGGGGGGAATGCACGCCTACTGGGTACAGTGCACACTGTGGGGAGGGGGGAGGCACATTTATAACTATGACTCAATTTGTGCAAAAAAAACACAACATATGTAAACAAAACACATGGACCCCCTAATATTCTGAAATTTTAAAAAACCTATGTGACTGAAATCAATTAAATCCCAGGCATTGCTGGAATGAGGCTTCCACCGGGCAGAAAGGCACTGGCTGAGGGCACCTGTGGCTTCCATGTCTATGAGTCCATGCAGAGCCCGGAACAGGGCTTCACAAGTGCTCTGCCAGTCTCACAGTATTTCCAGGTCTTGGGAAAGAAGGTCATGTAAACCTCCTATCCAGAGCACTAGAAAGTAGTATGTTCTTCTATTAGATGAAATTAGAGCAGCATCTCCTAAAAGATGCTCCATGAAACACTGAAAGACTAGCATTAAAAACTACTGCAAACACATGACACACGAAACATCCACAGTGAGGTCAGTCTGGGGATACTGCATCTCCCTTGGATGGGCTAAGTATTTGTGGCAGATGAAACTAACAATTCCAGTTAGTCCTGCAGTAAAGAATCATGTTTTCTTTTACCCCAAATCCCTCCACAGTTATTTGGCCACCAAAATATTTTCAACATAGTGCTTATTATTTTGAGGAAATCTATAATACAACTATTAGCCTTTAAGGACAGCAGCACCACAGTTTACTTCCTTTGTACTTTACCAAAAGTCATAATTCAAAATCCTGAATGAGGTGAGAATTCTCTCAAATTACTTATGGAATGAAATTAAATTATACAAATTTAAATAATATATGTTTAAAATTGGATATAGATTTATACATCCCATTTGTATTAAAACACTTTTTTAATTATTTCCCTGAAGACTAGCGATAGTTCTGAAGAGAATTTTGAACCACTTAAAAGAATTCCGGGAGCGCCAAGAAATCACTGGTTTCAACCAAACTACAAAGATTCTACAAAATTTGGAGCAGCTCCTCCAGGTCTCCTTAGCCTCCATGATTTTCTCCATCCCCACCACCACCACGGCCCCCATGGCCCCCACTGCCCCCATGGCCCCCACCACCCCCATGGCCCCCACCGCCCCGCCTCTCCATCAGCCACACCTGCACAGCTACCTGAGGATGCTGGAAGCCCCACCTCCCAAGCACCACTAACCCCTTCTGCTCCTGCAACTGCTGCTGCCACCACGGCGCCTTCCTCAGCCTCTATTAGCAAAACTGCAGGTGCCGCCTCTGATACCACCGCCCCCACCTCGCTCCACTCTGAGGCCAGCACCAACGTCGTGGCAGCTGAGTCCACCCCAGGGGCTGTGGCTGACGCCACCACCGTCAGCCACCAGCAACAGCTTTAGTAAATTCTACAACTGTCGGAGATCACAAATATACTAAACTACACGAAGACAAAGGCAAACCCAGGTAAAGAGCATCCAAAATGTTTTCTGTGTGATTTTGAGTTGTATCTAACAAAATCAGAAGTTTTCTGCCACAACCAAATAGAAAGACGAGCAGTGTCTCACCATGGCCAATGGATTGTGACCTGTCACTCCCCTGTCATTCAGAACTGGATTCGGTCTCCTGGAGGAGACAGATTATAGCTAGTAACATTTTGCTGGCCAATTTCTATACAAGAAAGAATTAAAAGTTCATCACATATGTATCTGCTCTGACCTTCTGATCCCAGCACTCATATATGTTGATTTTCCTTACAAGCTTACTTTTAATTAGAGCCTTAGAAGTTAAAGTTAGTTTGTACTTCCAAGTTTATTAAATTCCACAAAATGCACATTTCACACAAGGGGAAGTCTCTCTCAGAACCTACCAAATCTACCAACGCAAAAAAGAAATAAAAGTGATAATACAAACAAAATCTCAAGCCCTAAAATGGCTCTTTAGCTACAAACATGGTAATGAAGAACTAAGACGTCATGTGCTGATGTCTCCCCTATTTCTGAATATTGGAGCTTCTAATTATGAATATAGAGGGAAGAATTATCATCATCCCCCAAATCCCCCTGATAGATGTCAACTGCTGAACACATACAATACTTCAGATGTTCTGGTTTGAACAACATATTCATGCTCTGAACCTAATTTAACACACACAGCAGTCTGGGAAGCAGGTGTCAGGGACTCCTTTTTAGAGATGAGGAGACTGAGGCTGTGAGAATTTATGTGACTTTCCAAAGATCAAAGTCATAAATGGCAGAGCAGCCTTCAGACTCAACCATTTAACTACAAAGTTCTAGGTTCTAGCGTCCTACCCAGCATGTGACTATTTTAAAACAACTAGAGAGAGTTAAGTATATTTACTATTAATTAACGGGTCATTGTATTTTGTTTTGTTTTATAGATCCTGAAAAACTCAATATTGATGAACCTGTGATCACTCCTCCCATCTTTTCATTTTAGCAAAAATATCAGAATATGAAATGTTACTGTTTTTCCTTTTGTCTTGCTGTACTGTAAAATCTTCCAAAGATGACTAGATTTATGCATTTGATCCCATGCATGTCGGCCTCGCTTTATTCCTCTATAGACCAAGATGACGGTTATCGGCACTTTCATCCTGTCAGACAGTCCTACAACACACGAAGTATGTTCCCCCACATTAAAACTAAATACTTCACAAGCCAAAATCAAAAAAGTGCTTAAAAACCAGCCCACTTAAACATCATGTTACAATATTATGAATCTTTTAGAAATCACTTTTGGTTTTGATATAAAACATAAGGGTGGCACCTGTGGCTCAAAGGAGTAGGGCGCCGGCCCCATATGCCGGAGGTGGTAGGTTCAAACCCAGCCCTGGCCAAAAACTGCAAAATAAATAAATAAATAAATAAATGCATTTAATCATAACCAAATATGTCTGTAAATCTATGATCATGTTTTATATAAATTAACTATATGCATAAAATTGCAACTGTGACAAAAGCAATAAAAAAGAGCTCCAAATGCAATCTAGCCCTCAAAGAGGTCATAGTCTAGTGACATTGACCTAAGACAATATTTCAAAAAACATTGAAAGAAAAAAATAAGTTAAATCCTACAGATCTACAGATATTCCTCAGATATTACTTCTTCCCCTAAGGAGGTATTTTCTTCAGAGATTGTGTAACTGAAACTTCATGCCATTACATAAACCATTTCATCCAAACATATATTAGATCAATGTCTAGTTGGTAAACTAATTCAGCCAAATGATTTAGTAAAATTTACCTATATTTAGGACAAAGAACATAAGAACACAAATGCAAGAGTACATTTCTCCCACAGTGCAAGTTCTTAAGGATGGTGGGGGTAGAAAAGAGGGGAAGAGAAAGGCGGGGAGAGAAGGGGAAGAGGGAGGAGGGGACACTTCTACACTGCTGGTGGGAATGCAAATTAATACATTCCTTTTGGAAAGACATCTGGAGAACACTTAGAGAACTAAAAATAGACCTGCCATTCGATCCTACAATTTCATTATTTTGGTATATACCCAGAAGATAAAAAATCACATTACAATAACGATGTTTGTATCAGAATGTGTATTGCAGCCCAATTCATAATTGCCAGTTCATGGAAGAAGCCCAAGTGCCCATCAATCCATGAATGGATCAATAAATTGTGGTATATGTACACCATGGAATACTATGCAGCCCTAAAGAAAAACGGAGACTTTACCTCCTTCATGTTTACATGGATGGAACTGGAAAATGTTCTTCTTAGCAAAGT
>CAUYQV010152139.1:0-68748 GCA_963574575.1 Galagoides demidoff
CATCACAGCTCATAGCAACCTCCAACTCCTGGGCTCAAGCGAGTCTTCTGCCTCAGCCTCCCAAGTAGCTGGGACCATAGGCGCCCGCCACAACACCCGGCCATTTTTTGGTTTCAGCCATCATTGTTGTTTTGGCGGGCCGGGGCTGGGGTTTCGAACCCGCCACCTTAGGTGTACATCGACCTTTCCATTCTTAATCGGGTAACCTAAGGTCTTCAGGAGGTAACCTAAAATTATTCCTGTGTGTGTTTCCCAAAAGGGAAACCTTCCCTCCTCCAGCGCTACCCGATTTTTGGCTGTTGCTACTGACTGAAGGAAAACAATCAGTAGAAAACGCATACATTCTAACTTACTCCTTTATTGCTAAACCTGTATGAAGTTAAGCTACACTATTTATAAGGCTTAGAATGTTCCTAATGCAGTTGACGGTATTCTTCTCAGACCCCAAGCTGACCACCCATGCATCCAGACATAAACCACTACTATCCACAGGGGAGGGTTTCACATGCAAAGGAATGTGCATCCTCCATAGGACTCAAGAAAGGTTTAAATCAAAATACCTGATATCAAATGTTCCTCCCCTAAATAACACTGATTCATCACCAATAGCAACGAGAGATTTTGTCACAAAACATAAATGAATTAACATCTGCTTACACTTGTAAGTCATTTCAACATCCAGCCATTCGCCACTCACTCATTAAAATATTGCACTTATACACATACAGAACTAGGCAAATTTAACACGTCTGAAAATTTTTTCCAGTTGGTGACTAAAATGCAAGATGGCAAGTTTTCTAGACACATAAGTTTGTAATTTTAAGTAATTCCCTCATCCCAAACTCTCCTCCTATTACTTTGGAGTAACCTTAATAATCCTTCAATCCTCCCAATGACTCTAACAGACTGGTATTTGAATGTTTTACTAAAATTAAAAAATAGTTCTACATGCTCAACTCAAATACCTTTTCCCTTTCCTAACATCCTGTGGTTCATTAAGCCACGGCCAAAACTGTTCTTTTGCTTTATCTTCTCCAAATTACAATGACCACCTACTTCAAGAATTCCTTCTTCGACGGTCTACAGAAGTAGCAGCTTCTCTGAACCCACCAATTTTTCTGTGCTTCCAACTTACTCCTTGTCTTTGCGAATACGCTGATATGTTAAGCTGACCTGTTTCTGTGGTCAGTCTCGCCCTTCCTCACCTACACTGGAAGGTCCTTGAACACAAAGATCATGTCTTCTATACACAGTTTCTAAGAAACAATAGGCCCCTAAACTCATTCATTCTTCCACTTACTCCACAAATATTTATGGAGTGGCTGCTACATGCCAGGCACCGTTCTAATTCCTGTGGATACAGGGATATGTAAAACATTAATAAACAAAGTTCCTGCTCTCAAGGAGATGACATTCTAATGCGGAAAACCAACAGCAAAGAAACGAACACACAGTGAAATGTCAGGTAATGTCAAAGGCTCTGAAGAAAAGTAGTCTAAGAGAACAATGGTGATTGGGGTGGGAGCTGACATTTCAGGTATGATCAGAGAAGGTTTGCCTTGACCACTGAACCATTTCCTGACCGGTGTAAGCCAGTCTCTCTGTGGGGGAAGAACACACCTAAAAGGGTGTTCCAGGAGCAGCCAGGGAAGTCAGTGTGGCTGGGACAATGGGGTGAGGAGTCACCCAGAGGAGCCCTGCGAGCAGCAAGGGAACCACTGCAGATGTGCGAGCGGCAAAGGAAAGCGATCCCAGGGACACCTTTATAAAAACATCACTCTGGGCCGCAGCTGTAACATGCGTGAAGGAAAGACAGCTGGGGAGTTAGGAGGCCACCACACTCAGGAAAGAGTGGCGGCCTGGACTGCACAGTGGCTGCAAGGTGGAGAGGGTGGTCCAACTGGGACACACAGGCCTAATGATGCACGGAGAGCCGGGTGAGAAAAGAAAAGGTTTGTCAAGGGCAACCAAAGGGTGGAGCTGCCGCTGGCAGGGTGAGAAAGAGGAGGGGGCTTGGGGCAGACCTTAAGCCTAAGTCCAGCTTGAAGCATGTTAGTTTGAGATGCTTCTTAGACACCCAAGGAGGAGCTGCAGGGCCGACACAGGTCCAGCCGCAGATCTAAATCAGGAAGCCAGTATCGCCCAAAGAGGGGGTGAAAGCTCCTGTGGGCTCTTCTAAGTAATGTGTACACTGGAGAAAAGTAATGTGTACACTGGAGAAAAGAAAATGTCCCAGAGCTCACACAGGCCAAGAGCTCATGGAGGCTGGAGATGGAGCAGCCAGCAGGGCAGGGTGAACAGGGAAGTCGGGGTGAGGGTGGGGAGCAGAAAGCCAAATAGAAGTAAGAGCGTCAGGAAGGAGGCGGTCCCATGGTCAAATGTCACTCACAACTAGAAGAGGAGGATTCGAAGGGCACCACTGGTTGACCAGCACGGAGGTCCCAGATAAACTTAACCAGAACAGCATTCCCAGAGTGGGGACGTGAAAGCCAAGCAGATTGAATCTACTAAGAAAAGGAAATAAACCAGAGAAAACAAGCACACCCAGCGTTTTCAAATAATTTTGTAACAAAGGAAAATAAATGGAGTGACCACTAGGAGAAGCAGAATCAAGAGAAATTCTGTAACACAGGTTAGTGAGAATGGAGAGGGGGAAGATAGACAGGAACGCAGGAGAGAGGGGAGACGATGACGGCCAGAGGTACTTGAGGACTCAGAGGGGTGTGGGAGGCCCAGGCGCGTGCTGGGAATGTGGGCTGGGCAGCTGCATCTCTACAACATTCAGAACATGCGCTGAACCGCTCGACTACTGTTTGGCATTGCTTAGAAAAAGTAAACCCACTAATTCAGGTTTCTAGGACACCACACAGAAACTCCAACCTAGTCAACATTCAAGTATTTTCCAAGGAGCTTTCTAAGACTTTTTTTTTTTTTTTGAGACAGAGTCTCACTCTGTCACCCTGGGGTTGAGTGCCATGGCGCCATAGCTCACAAAACCTCAAACTCTTAGGCTCAAGAGATCCTCTTACCTCTTCCCCCCATGTTGCTGGGACTGCAGGTGCCTGCCACAAAGGCTAGCCAGGTTTTCTATTTTTAGTAGACGTGGGGTCTCACTCTTGCTTGAACTCCTGAGCTCAAGCAATCCACCCACCACAGCCTCCCAGATTGCTAGGATTACAGCTGTGAGCCACTGTGCCCAGCCCCAAGAAGCTTCTTAAGAACAATGTCCACATCTGTGGTACAAAAAGAAATACATTTGGTCTTTGTCTCAGGCCCCTGCTAAGAACTCCTAAAACCGTTGGAATTTCCTGAGTGACAAGAGTCTTTGATTTTTCATAACATGCCCCTTTAGCCATACCTGAGGTTATGCTAATGAGGTGACTCATGGTGGGGCCCCTACTTATCTTTGGAAAGGGGGTGTTCACCAGATTTAAAGACCAAGCCTGAGATGAGAGGGTGGGAACTTTCAGCTCCACCTCACCACCCTCAGGGAGTAGAAGAGTCAGGAACTAGAGACTGAGTTATAAAAACTTAAGTGAGATTCTGGGCTGGGGGTTTGGGGGAGAGCTCCCAGGCTGGTGGACGGTGGCACACCCAGAGAGGATGTGGACACTCACTCAGGCAACAACGTCCCCCCCCAGCCCAAGGCATCTCTTCCTTTTGACTGTTCCTGTGTTGTACCCTTGATAACAAACCTGTAAATATCAAGTCTTCCTGAGTTCTGAGTCCTTCTAGTAAATTCTTGAACCTGAGGAATGGTGGTAAAAACCCCTGAGTTTGTGGTTGGCTGGGCAGAAGTGAAGAGTAGCCAGGGCATGAGGCAGTCTTGTGGGACTGAGCCTTTGACCTGTGGAGTCAGCATCAGAACTGAATTGCTGGGACACCCAGTTAGTGTCAGAAAATTGGTTGGCGCTGGAAAAAAGCCACACACCTGGTGTCAGAAATTACATTAGAAAACACAAGACATCTGCTGGTAGGCCCCACAGGGAGAAAAACAAACAAGAGACAGAGGCCTACGGGAAGTGACTACAGGGGGGACTGTGTCAGTGCTGAAATTTAAGTAACCAGGTTTAAGATATAAGAAAACAAGACTCCAAAACCTCCACTTTCTTAAAAATGTAACTAACAATCCTAAACACAGAAAATATGGGGGTGGGGGTGGGAGGCAGCACACCAAGCTGGTCCTCCTGCTTCCCAAACCTGACCACTTTTAAGAGGAAGTTCAGATTAAAGCCACACAGAGCCAGTGAGTTAAGAGTCACAGACAAACGAACATGAATAAATAATTACCTTAAAAATAAAACAGCTACACAGTGAATTAATACACAAAAGAGGAATTCAAATTTTGCTTGAAAGCTTTCAGAAGCACATCTGTAAAGCAGCAGATGCTGAGTGAGAAACCACAGTGGCCGAGTCCACCCTTGGTAATTTAAGCCTACACCCACCCTTCCCTGGGTCCAGACAAACCACTCTGCCCCACACTGGGAAGTGCCAGGGAGGAAGCCCTCAGTTCCAAGTCCACACCAGCGGATCACCTGGAGCCTCGCCCCTCTAGGCACCCGCTGCTGCTTCACAAGCTGTGTCCAGGTGACCTCAACTCTTCAGGAACCGGGAATCGCCTGGCATATAGGCCCTGCTACTCCCTGCCCCCACCAAGAGTCCAGATTGGCCTCTTCCCCTCTTCCATCAGCCATGGGTTTACCTCTGAAATGCTCCCCATCCCCAGATGAGCCTTCGGTCTTTGTCCCTTCTAGTCTAAATTACCAAAGGAAAAAGCCTCCCAGGTCCCTACAGCTAAACCTCTCCTACAGGTCCTTCCCCTTCCCCTGTGTGCTCAGAACAGTTCACATCCCAACCCGATGTTCTCTCTCCTTCTGTCTGTGTAAGAGGGACATCCTTGGCACACAAGCTCTCCATGACCAAGTCTGACCATCCTCTTCCACCTCATCTCCCCTCCCCAGCTTGCACCCCACGTCCCAACCTTAGGGGACCACAGGCACTCAGACCGCTGATGTGCTGCCATTCTACCTGTCTCCCCTCCAGACCTTTGCACCTGCTGCTCCCTCTGCCTGGAACTCTTCTCCTGGCTGTACTGAAACATCACCATCTCCACAAGGCAGTCCCAGGCCACCCCACTTAAAATGAGAAACCACACTCACGCCCCATCCCTGTTTCACTCTTCTCCACAGCACCTGTCACCATCTAAGAGACTCTTTATTTTATTTTGTTCCCCTGTGTCTTGTCTCTCACTGTGCTAACATAAGCACAACAGAACTGAGATTTTTGCCTCTTTGCTCCCCAGTATCTGTACTAGTACCCAGCACATAGCAGGCAGTCCCATAACACATGCTGAATGCCTGGGTCAACACTGTTCCCTTGGACCAGGAAAATTCCTCCTGGGCCTAGAACTCTAGCCCTTATCCATGGGGCAAACTCCATCCCCTAGCTCCTCCAGCAAGGCTGTGGGCGTGTCTCCCAGGGACCATACCATTCACTGCCCACAGACACTTCTGGAGTGCAAAGGGCAGTCTTAGTAATTACGTGGCTACAACAGGAAGAGCCAGGGCAAATGAGGACACATCCGTTTTTTTTGTTTGTTTGTTTCTTTACTGCACTTCTCTTTCTTCTGTGTTTATTTATTTTCTGGTTGGTCTCCCGCACCAGGCTGTGACTCCTTAAGGACAAACCCATCTTTGTATCCCTGGCACCTCACACATATTGTGGATGGATGCCTAATCACATTTCTCGGGTGATTGAACAATCATGTCCACTTGGGAATCTGGGATCCCTTCAAAGATCTGGGACGAAAACCTGGGGCTGGTGCACCCAAGCCTGTTCCCCTGGACCTGTGGCCTCAGTCCCCACCCTTGGTTCTCCAGTCCCCTATGTGGGGCCCCAAACTCCCTTTGCTGATCTCTGTTCCTATTGTCCCTGGCTTTGCTGACTTCCCCAAACTGGATTGGGACCAGCATTTGCCAGCCCCCATTCAGACAGACTCCCACAGGGCTTCCTCTGCCCTGCCTACCCTGTGTCACCGCCACACGGGTCCCAGCAACAGACCATGGCACCAATTCTCATTTCTGCCCTCCCAAAATACACCCTCTCCAGCAAGGCTCCCCAGCTGGGGTCCAGCTGAAGTTCTCATCATCAGGGACAAGGTATTAGACTAATTCTTCGCCAGCCAAGGTCTCAAGGATGAAATGGATCTTTTCCAGAATGTTGTAGAATTTCTCAGGGACTATCAAAGACCAGTCCCATTCTGGCAGGAAGCAGCTGATTTTTCTAAGAACCAAACTTTTCCTTTTAAGATTATTTCACTGAAGTTGTCATATATGCTGGCGTGAACACATGCTTGGCTTCACAAACAGCCTTTTCAAAATAAACTCTGACATATGCATTTGGTGAGAAGGGATATAAATTTTAGCTGGGAATCGAGAAAGCAGGATTCTGAGACTGCTCGGACATAGCAGGACGCTCTCCAATTAATAAATATATTCTTACATCACAACAATTTTCATGACAAAAACATCAGGCTGGCGTCAAACTAAACTTCCTACTTGAGTTTTAAAAGCTTCATAATCTAGAAGAAATATTAGCTGAGGTCTCTTTCTGCCAAGAATATATATTCTAAAGAAACAGGTTTGAAAATAGCCCCAATAAAGCAATATACTAAGAACCAAAGTTTGAGGATCAAAGGCAGTTAAGTCTGATCACGGAGAATTTACAGAAGCTAAGTAATTAAGTGCTGGGCACAGAGATATTTCCTGCTGCGGACCAGCCTCAGAAAGCTTTTGAGCTAACTACTGACCTTCACCACCACACGGCCATCATGTACAGCTCTAAGTCAAGAAGCTTTCTAATGCTTGGTTGTCCAGAATCAAACAAATATCTCCCGAGACTGAACACAAACACGATGCCTATCCATTTATTCTGACTACTACAATCGTGCATAAAAGGAAAAGGGTGATTTTAGTTGTTTTCAAGATGGTGCCATTACACATGAGCTAGTTAAGGCATCTCAACTGGGGAGGGAAGACAGAGAGCTCTGATCCCTTCCTGTACAAATTACTTACATAGATCAGAGAACAAAGCAGCATCACCTACTGACTTAAATGACTTTGGAGAATATAGCTCAAAATGTATTTTATAAGAATAACATTTAATATTCATTAGTTTCTTTTTCAAAGGCTTCCTGTCTTCAGTTCTCTTCTTTCCTCCTAATTGATGGTGTGACCAGTCTTGGTTTCTAAATACTTAAGTCCGAGTATTGTCTCCGTCCTGAAGACAGCAACTTTATCTGTTTTGGTCATTGCTGTATGCCAGTGCCTAAAAGAGTGCCGGCCACATGGTAAGCGCTCACTAAGTATTTGCTCTGTCAATGAATAACTTTTCTGAAGCAATAATTACAAAGAATGCTAGACGGGAAAGCATAAAGTACTTTTCGGCAACTGGATCGATGAAAGGCTCAACTGTTCCAAAGGTAAAACAAGAGAAATAATAGCCTCAGTTACGTCTCTTTGACACACACACACACACACACACACACACACACGCTTGAGAAATTACTTTTATGCCCAATTACACAAGCAACCTCAGTGAGAATTCAGTATCTAGTTGTCATAAGAGTTCTAAAAATAAATAGAATTTTATTCACAGAATTTCAACTCTGTTGCAGAGGAAAAGATGGATTATATAAGAGGGACAGTGCCGGAGTCTTCTGCCTTGAAACTGTAAGCTCTGTACACTCAACCATAGCATCTGTACATTTTGAGATACAGCCAGAAACATTCTTTGTAACATTTATCTGATTCGCTTTGAATGGAGTAAAATGGTAACAGGACTAACAAGGACTCAAAACACACAAGCATTCTAGCAATGTCATACATGGGCAATGGCACATGGTCCTAAAAATCAGTTTGGCACAAAGTTAGAGGTCAAGGTTCCACAGAGACAGAGGGCTCACAACTGAAGAACTGACATCAGCACCACCCCCAAATACTCCCACTCATTACTTTCCAATTTTTAGATGAAGTAACCAGAAATTACGCAAAGCCTTCAGCTATTTTTTCTAAGTTTTTAAACATTTTTTGCTAGGTTTTTCATTTACTAACATGGAAAGGCTATTTGCTTCAAATAGTGATCACAATGCCTGATGTGCCAGGGCCACCACATTGTATCTTAATTCAAGAAGGACACATTTCAGCTCACTCCTGGGTTGCGACCCCCAGAAGGGGTTCTTGCCAGAAGCCACAATGCACTCTTCCTTCTGGTGGCAAGTTCTCTCCAATGGACACGTGGATTACACAAATTGAAACTGAACAGAAAATTAGGGTTGAAGACCACCATAAAAATATTAGTTTATTATTTTCATAAAAATGAAAAAATTTTCCTTGCACTGCATGAAATTTTAAATAATGTCCTCAAATATCCTACCAAGTACATTTTGATTTCACTGAACTGCCAGATACAACATATGTAAAATACAGTATGGTGAAAAATTATTTAAAACCTCTTTTGTTCTATAGTTTACTAAGCTCTTAAGAGACAAGCACGGAGAACACTACAGAGACACGCAGAATAAAGTTTCTGATCTACAGGCGTCTACACCATTTGAGAGCACCACACCAAAACAGTCACAGCAAGACGAGGTGGCGTGTAGGACCACGTGAGTGGCTCCGTCACGCAGAGGCAGGGCTAGTCACTTGTGGGTTACGCTTGGGCTGACCCGGCCTTTCAGACAGACCACAGGAGACAGGCAGGACTTGAACAGTAGAGACAGGGTCAGGGTAGGAGACAGAGAAAGGAAAAACATGAACGGCTGTGACTCAGAGGAGGTTGCGGGAAGGGGAGCAGTGGAGTTGGGGCTGGGAGAAAAGTGGAAGCCGCACTGTACGGGGCCCTAGACACTAGGCCACGGAACTGGGAGGAACACGAAGGTTTCTGGGAAAGGGAGTTAACATGACCCGATTTTAGGAAGATCCATCTGTTGGTGATAAATCAAGTCAACTGCTACAAGATCAAAATGCAATAAGCCAACCAAAGGCCAGTGGATTGGGTGACTAAAATGTGTGCAGGCAGCCTCCCATAGTGCTAGTCCACCTGCGTGGAAGGAGAGTCAGTGCAGGCTGAGGGAGCGCCCTCATCTGAAATGCTTGGCACCAGAAGCACTTTGGATTTCAGAGTATTTCAGATTTCAGAATATCTGCAATATGCAAAATGATCTTGGGGATGGGACCCAAATCTAAACAAAAACTTCATTTATGTTTCACATACGCCTCATCCAGCCTGAAGGAAATTTTATCTTTACCTTGGGGACACTGAGTACACTCTGTGCTGTGTACCTGTATTGTAACTGCAACCTGTCACATGAGGTCAGGTGTAGAATTTTTCACTTCTGGCATGAAGCTGGTGCTGAAAAAGTGTCTGACTTTACAGCATTTCAGATTTCAGCTCTTCAAAGTAGAGACGCTCATGGGGGCGGCACCTGTGGCTCAAAAGGGTAGGGCGCTGGTCCTAGATGCTGGAGGTGGCGGGTTCAAACCCAGCCCCAGCCACAAAAATAAATAAATAAATAAAAGTACAAAGTAGAGATGTCCAGCCTGTAGTTCAGGTATTTCTCTCATCTCTCCCCTCTCACTGTAGCTCTCAGTGGATCCAACTACTGCATTGTTTGAAACGTGCTAAGTTCTCCATGATATACATTTTAAAAATTGTCCTTATTTTCAAAGAATTTAAAAAACACATGAAAAGATATTCTTCACAGCACTATAATCGCTCATAGCATAGACTCTGCCACCCAGGGGAGCCACATTTCCCTGGGGATTCTACCCACTGACATCATGTTCAAAGATACAGCTTCACACATCTAAGGCGGTCACAGAGAATTGAAAGAGGAGAAGAGTCCAGCCAAAAAGTAAAGTGTTTGAGGAGCTAAAAGTCCTGCAAATGACAATAGAAAACTATTTTTGGGCTGGATGCCTGTGGCTCAAGTATCTAACGGGCCAGCCACATACCCACCTGAGCTGGCGGGTTCAAATCCAGCCAGGGCCCTCCAAATAACAACGATGTCGACAAACAAACAACAACAACAAAAAAATAGCCAGGCATTGTTGGTGCCTGTGGTCCCAGCTACTTGAGTGGCTGAGGCAGGAGACTTGCTTGAGCCAGGAGTTGGAGGTTACTGTGAGCTGTGATGCCACAGTACTCTAACCCAGGGGGACAGCTTGATGCTCTGTCTCAAAAAAAAAAAAAACTATTTTTGAAAGAATATTAGTAAGAAACCAATCTATTTTTACTTCACTCATTTATATATTTTCACCATGTGAAAGTCGCTCACATGTATTTACACAGAATGTAAATATTTTCAATTGTCTGAAATTTAAAGAAAAATAAATTCCAGACACCTTCAAAACATATGAATTACAAGGAAAATATCGGGATGCTTCTGCAGACTAACAGTGAACAGCAGCATGAATTAAATTCCACATGTAATTTGGGGTAAGTTCATTGGCAAAGGTTTCAAAGTATGTATGTAGTCTGCGCAGTTGCTTAAGTTGATTTCTGTTCACATTGGAACCAAAGTCTTAAAACGCGTACAGTTAAAGTACATCACAAACTGAAGTCATCTTACCCCCTTGTATGTGTGTACCACAAACAACCTATTTGAGGACGCCAGGCTGAGTTTTAGTAGGGAACCAAGTTAGCACTGACCTGTTTCAAGACACTGTCAAAGATGGACAGCACAAAGAATAATGCAGGAAGATGCACCAAGGAAGGGAAAATGAGCCACCACGGAGACAGTGGTGAGAACGAGCACGTGAGCATGCTGGAAGCGTGCCCCACATATTTTATTATTACAATAATCATTGTAATCATCACTGCTCGTAGCAGCAGCTATCTTGCTCTAGCAGGTTCCATGCTAAGCATTTTACATAGACCAGATAATTATATTATCTAAATACTAACTACATATTTTCCTCTCCCCAAAATCCTAGGAGTATTTTCCCATTCAACAGAGCTCTGAGCTGAAGTTTCTTCAAGCATTTTGTTCCAGATTGCCTACAGCTAGGGCTTGTGCTGAAGTCCTGTTCCATGTATTTTTACAGAATCCTTACTATACTCCAGGTCAAGTAATCCCCTTAAATGAATGTTAAATTGTAACTGGGACAAGAGCAATCGATCTGGCCTCCCAGGGAGCAGGTGAGGGCAGGTTCTTCCCGGAGGTGGTCTAAGTGATGTGAGATCTGAAGGAAGGACAGGAGTTACTTGGGAAGGAGGAGCCTTCCAGGCAGAAAGCAGGCAATCGGCAAAGATGCTGCAGTGGGAGGGAGACGGGGAGCGGGGGTGATAGAAATCTGGCAAATTCAGATGCTTTAGGTAAAAAACTACTGTGCATATCATATACAGTGTTTTGTTGTCCATAGTAAAAAGTTTTTTTCTTTATCCTAAACACACTGGGAATTTAATTTATTGCTGGGCATGACTGTTTTCCCTGGGGCTGAGGGCAGTGAACCAAGGTAGCAGTGCTCCTACAAGGATGTTTCAGGGGCAGGGATAAAAAGGGATATTCTGGCTGGGCATGGTGGCTCACTAGCACTTTGGGAGGCTGAGGCGGGTGGATTGCTTGAGCTCAAGATTGGCCTGAGCAAGGGTAAGAACCCATCTCTGCTAAAAAAAAAAATGGAGGAAAAAAAAAAAAAAACTAGCCAAGCATTGTGGTGGGTGCCTACAGTCCCAGCTACTTGGGAACCTGAGGCGAGAGGATCTCTGGAGGTCACAAATCTGAGGTTGCTGTTAGCTATGATGCCATGGCCCTCTACTCAGGGCAACAGAATGAGACTACAACTCCAAAAAAAGAAAAAAGGATATTCTGGAACATAAACTTCTGTGTTCTAGAATAAACATCTAAACATCCTCAGTCTAAACAAACATCTATCTCAACATCCCCAAAGTGGAGGTTTAAGCCATAAATGGAAAAAATGGCATGAGGTAAACTGAGGCACCACCAAAATGATCTTGGAGGCCTGCAGTGCAGGAACACTGGAGACCCAAGAGTGGCATATGGACGTCCACGAATAAGGCAAACCCATTTCTAGCTGAGGAGCAGCAAACGCCTGTGTTCACGCTCAGCTCCACTTCCACCAGCCATGCGGCTTCAAGGAAAATTACTTCATCTTTCTATGACAATGTCCCCCCCGTAATAGTGCCTACCTCTACCTCACAGAACCAAGAATGGAGTAAGTTATAATACGTGTAAAGTATTATACTTTACTCAATAAATACCAGCTGTTACTATTATTACAACAACTACTGTTATTGTAGATCATGATTTGTGAAGCAGTTAAGAAAGGAAAGGAAAACATTTGTAAGTATACATCTAAGACATGTTCTCAAACTCACATATGCCTAAGAATCACCTGGAAAGCTTATGAAAAATGTAGATTCCTAGATAGTCAGAGAGAAGACCTAGGAAATCAAATTTCTCATAAGCCCCTGAGGGATTCTGACACAGGTCATCCAAACACCCTCCTTTGAGGTGCAGAACTTTAAGGCCTAGAATGCAAAATAAAAATTCAAATATGGATTAAAGTATTTCACCACCGGGACTTAACCATAAGGATAACTTTACGAAACAAATTTTGGATTTTATTTGCTTAAGGAAAAACGAAACAGGATCACTTGCAAAACATACATCTAGAAGCAAACGGAATAATCGGAATCTGCTTGGTTGGTAAAATACATAACATTTGGTTTTTAAAACTATTTGCACAAATTAAAAGAATAAAAAATCCTTGTTCCAAGCAGTCCAAATATGTAACTATCAGCTACATTATCAAGAGAAACAAAAATAAATATCTGAACAGTGGTATATAGGCCAGTATATTCTTTAATTATTAGATTTTCTTTTCTATCAAACATAATAGAACTGATCTTTAGTAATACAGAGAAAATCCTTTTCTGTGGACACAACTAAGGCTTTCTGTACATTCCTTCACTTTAGCTGGGGGTTCTCAACCTCAGCGCTACTGACATTATTAACAGATAACTGTTTATTGTGAAGGGCTGCTGTGTGGATCGAGGACGCCTAGCAACATCCCTGACCCCCACCCACAAGTAGGACCCTCCTATCTATCCCCAATTGCGACAACCAAAATGTCTCCAGACATTATCAAAATCGCCCCAGCTTGAGACCAACTGCTTTCACAAAAAGACTGAAAATGTCTGAACTCTGGAAGTTAGCCCCAGAAGTTGGCAGCTTAATCATCTTCAAATGGCCCACACTACCAATATCCCAATGACCAATTAATCCTTTCCGCTGCCAAGACATTTTCAGGACGTGCCCCCATCGATATTGATCTGCACATATATTTATATACCTCTCATGATGACTGGGGTTGTTTTCAGTGTACCATCTGTTCTGAGAGAAAGGGCAATGCTACTGTAGTGGGTCCTAACAATGGGGCTAATGCTAAGTAAGGTGGGCCTTGTAGAATGCTGACACACTTTCCAAGACATTTTTTGCATACATCGAGAGTTCAGCAGTAATTCATATTCTAAATCCACATTCAACAGATTATCACACAGAAAGCATGATGCTGCATCGACCAACACCCCTCTGTAACACAATAAGGGCCACCCGGAGCAACTAACTGTAGTAAGAGCATGAATTCTGGTCAAACAGGCCCACCCCACATGGGAGGGGGCAGGAAATGTTTCTGCATAAGTCGCAAGGACAGAAGTCCGAGGCTCTCAACTCGCTGAACAACTTGGCCTAATTCAGCATCTTTCGCTTTCCTTTTCTTGAAACTCCATCGCTGACATGAGAATGTAAACAGGGAACAGATTCATCTTGAGTAGCACTAAATGTAACATGACTTGAGAAATGAAAAGTTCAGGGTGTTGTTTAGGATAATTTCTGGGTATTCTCATAATTTTTTTTCTGGCTCAGCCATTTTTATTCCAGATCTGCCACGGATCCACCAAACCTAAGGAAATCTTCCCACTATTATTTTTCAGTAATTTGGACTAGAAGGCAAAATTCAAGCAGTACAAACTGGCATAATCATTTCAGGATCTCTCAAGTACTTCAACAAAGAACTCGCCTTGTAAGAAACAGACAAATGGAATCTACAGGTTCTGTGAAGGAATTATTTATGCTGACATGTGACCTTCTTCAGAAAAATCAAACTAGTGGTTAACCCAAGGTGAAATCATTTGCCTGTGGCACACGTGGGGTGAACAATGTCCCCAAAGACTATAAGCAGAAGGTACTGTTTAGTCCTTTCCCCCAAACACTGTTACACAGCCCAACACTTGGGGTCATTCTGGCCCCAGAAGACTAAGAAAACACTGCTTAGACTCTGTGATAATAAACAATGCACATTCCTGTTTTATTTGCAAAAATGATTAGGAGCAGCTGCTACTTACACAGAATTTTGAACAGAAACTATTTTACAAATTGGTATAATCATTTCAGTATCTCTCAAGTACTTCATAGTTGAACCCAAACACTTCCCAACTGAAAGAGTCTGACACCAAATGGAGTAATCTGCCTTTTTTTTTTAAATTTAAAATAAGGCATAACAATTAACATCTACATTCCATTATCTGACTTTTTTTAAACTGACAGAAACATGTTCCTGAGACTCAAAGGAGACAGCTGCACACATCTGTCAACTCAACAACGCTGAAGTAAGAGAACCTTCTGCTTTAGTATCATACTTACATGTGAGGGCTCAGTTCATAAAAATTTCTATTCCTGTAATCTTCCACTTTCTCTGGTGAATAAATGGGCAAGGACCGGTACGGGTTAACAGATATGACCACACTTCCAATGTAGGTCTGTAAAGGAAAGAACAAAACACGCTGCTTAGGGCACAGGATATACCTCAGCATCTTAGTTAAACTTCAGGGCTGGAAGGTTTCAACCTCTTAAATCAACACTGGGTCTCCTGCTTCCCCTTTCATTTCATAATTCTCGAAAATATTTTACATCTATGATGACAAATGGTCAGCAATGTTCATTCCCGTTGCTGATAAATGAAAAGCACAGATTTATACATTTAAAATACTTTTAAAATAAATCTCTGGATTAATTGATGCTTCTGGATAAGAGGTCTCCAAAGCTCTGTCATAGTTCCCCTAAATTTCGTCACCACCTACTACTGCTCTCCCGACTCCGGGCAAGGCTGCTGTGCCCTTCTTCTCTCATCTTTATCTGTCTACATCATCACCGGTCACCCAGAGTTTCCCATCCTAACAAAGAGGGCCTTTCCTCTGGTTCCACCCGTCTGTAAGTCTGTCAATCTCTACCACGGACTCAGATCAATATTAGACTTACATATACCCTCTGGGCATTTGAAACTCATAATTTCATATTATATCTAATGTACTGGAATATCAGAAATTTCAAATGTCGAATTTAGGTTTAATGTCATAATTACAGTTAATGTGAAATTTAAATGCACTTACTGAGGGATCAATGCTAACCTCTCACGCTGAACACTAAACCGTAACACTGTTCCTCTTCCTTTCCACCTCAACCCGAAATTCCTAGCAGCACCACTGGTGCTCGTTGAGTTTATTTTGTACAAAGCCTACCATAATGTCACAAGCAAAAGTCACTAACTGTAACTCATCTTGCCGGCTCTATTTTTAATTTCAGTTTCAACATCAAAGACATAGGAGGGGGAAAAAGATGCCCAATAAACCCCTTATATAAGAGGCAAAAACTTGAAAAGGAAAAAGGATCACGAAAGATATGAGAAGGAAAAAGTCACCTTCCACTTCCCCGCCTTTCCAATGTCATCCCACAAAAGACAGCAGAGAAAGGTAACAGAATAGAAAACAAAGGAACAGTAGAAACATTATGGGTTTTTTTCCTACATGGATCACAATGATTTTAATTATAAAAGACTTTCTCCCAACTTAACTAAACAGGTCATTTACTTTCATCCTATAAGAACATAATCTTGTCAAGAGTGGACAAGACTGCCGTTGTAAAAGGAAAATCACAATTCCCATGCAATTTTTGCATTTATTCCTAACATTCTATCATGAGGACGCAACTAATTTGACCCAACAAAGACAGTTAAGATTTTCTCAAGAGGGTTTCCTCATCCTCATCACACCACAACCCATCTGGGCCGGGAGATGAGAGATGCTTGACACCGAATAATTGTTCGAATAGCTTCTAACTATAACATTAGAAGTAGTTAGATTGAAAAATATGAAAATAAAACTATCAGTTATTCCTTTAATATGTGCTGATTACAAAATCAGCCTCCTTTAGGTAGAAATGTAAATCCTTGTCCCTTTTTAGGTAATTTTTTGAATGTAATAATTCTAGAATATATAGATTTGCTGTTAGCAGAAAAACCAATTACTGAGTTGGTCTTTAAAACTGAACTTCACAGCAGATAAATCCTTGATAAAAATCTGCCTCTGCAGCATTCCTGCATGCAGAACAAACTGCTGTCCCAAATTCAAAATCAAAAGCCATGTTACTAAGTTGAAGTTTCTCTTTGTTCCTTGTGACTCTTAACACATAACTACACATACTGAATTATGTGCACTTTTCCCCATCACCTAGAGCACTGCCCGGCCCACTGACAATGTGCAACACATATTTGTTAACTCAATGACTGATTCGCACAGGGTATGGTGCATTCATCACAAGCCACTGACTCACATACAATTATTTATGTGTTGTAATAGAACACCAAACATACTATTCGCAGCGCCTAGTATTGATTAAGTCTTTATGCCATGTGTTGCCACTGAACAAATTTCCCTGTAGACTCTGGTGGACGGTCAGCAGAATGGCCAGAACAATTCCTTCCATCCCTCCATGCACACCCCATTTGTAATGTGACTTGCTACTTTCTCCATCAAGAGACAGAGTTTATTTCACCACCTCTTGAATCTGGACTTGGCCATGTGACTTGATTTGACCACAGGGATATCAGTAAATGAGACAGAGGCTTAAAAAGCATTTGTTTATCAGGATGGGTCCCAATGAATGAACTTGAGGTCGTGTGCTGGCCCCCAGAAGAGCTGACCTACAGCTTATTATGACGTGGCTGATGAGTGAGGCCATCCTAAATCAATCCCCATTAGGCCACCAGAGCCCTAAAATCACATGAATGATTCCAGCAGAAGACATACTGGGTGTCCATAAAGTTTGAACTATTTTAAATTGCACATGAACTTTATGTCCACCCGGTATAAAGCTGAACTCAACCTAAATTGCTATGCCAGTGAATTATGAACAAATCAATGGCTGTTGTTTTAACCCATTAATTTCTGAGGGTGGTTTGTTACAAAGTAACAACTGATGCCCCCACATGGCCGGACCAACCAAACATGGGGCCAAGCAGAACAAGCCGCATCAACCCAGACAGGCAAACACAGGAAACTGCATTCTCTCTGCATTCCATTTTAAGTATTAATACACGGTTCAAACATTTATCTGCTAACCCTGAATTCCCAACAGGCTTGTCCTCTACTATGTTACCTGCCCTCACCATTTATGAGTTTCTCCCTTGAAGGTTCTATGTACATAAACCAAAGATTTAAATACCCTGTATGTGCCAGAAGAATAATTCAAACGTTCAGTCACAACTCTCTTCCCTCGGAGACAAGAAAGATATTCCAGACAGCTGCTGACTGAGTGAGTTTTAAAACTGTACTCTACTTTTAGGGAGCCACTCCTTCTACTTTCAGGTACCTGTACACGAGATTAAAACTTCCTTTCAGGGATCAGAACAATAGTGAGCAGGCAGTTGGTTTTTATATAAATTAACGCCTTAACTGAATGAATGTGATACATCATTCTTTTAAATAAACAACTGGATACTATTTAAAGTTGGCATTTTCTTATTGCATCTTACAGTAAAAAGGTGCTAAGTAACCCAACCACTGCCTGGCTCACCCTCTCCTGGGTCTCTGTACTCCCAAGTCCTACCACACATGTCGGAAACTGCACCATCCCAGTACCCTGTGGGACAGCCTCTGACATCCACTAAGAAAAAAGGAAGGAAAGGAAGGGGGGGAGACAAGGAACGAGGAAGAAAGAAGAGAGAGAGTAAAAGTCTCTACTCTTCTGCACGAGGCACAGTCAGCAAGGTTATCTTTCCTTCTCAAGGGCAGACACTAGATCAAGAATGTACAAACATTTTTGAGTCAAAACCATCTCTATCTTCCTAGCTCAACATTCCAAAACAGATGTCTTGTGAATAGCCAAATAATACTTGAGTATTCCAACTATGATTACCATGAAAACAGAAGTTATTCCAAAGGACTTTTCAATCCGCCAGTTTCTACTCTCCAAACCACAACTCAGAACCCCAAAGAAAGGCCTGAACAGTCAAATTTGTAACCTAAAGGACATGCATTTTATCCTATAGGAAAGTTCTTCCAGAACTCAGTCTTCCAAGATTTTATTTCAATCGTCTGGGGAGGGCTGAGAGATCTGTACCTTTTTTTAAGAGACTCCAGATAAACAAATGTGGAGCCAGAGATGAAAACCACTGCTCGCAGCCCTCACCTGCAGGATTCCCAGGCTCGGGCATTACTCTTGATACCAACCTGCTAATGCCACTGTTGGCCTATCTTTCCTCTCACCTTCCCCTTTAAATATTCTAAACATTCTGAAAACATTTTGAAAAGAAAAGAAAAATCCTTCTAGGCTCATTACTTTCATTGTAGCCACATTTCCAATAAACTGGGCTTATGGCATCTCAACACATGACAGAAGAAAGCACTAACATCTGTAAACCGCAGGAGGCAAAAGGGCCACCCTACAGCCCTGGACTTCAAATGTCTGATTATGACTTGGGGCAAGAAACAAAATTTTCATCACAACCCACTATGTGTATGTGTATCTATGTGCATGCTCATACGCAAGATAAAAACTTCACAAAACTAAGAATATCCTTCTCTTCTATGTGATTTTTTTGTTTAATTCTATTTATTATGAATTTTTTTTAAACTGCTGGTCCTAATGCATTAAATGGTTTCCATGAGCCATTAATGAAACAAAACTTGCAAGTTTAAAAAACAGTGCTACAGGTTACTCCTTAATCCTTATGTAGTTGTTGATCCCTTGTGAAACCAATAGAAGCGATGAACCTTTCTGGGAAAACACACATGTAATAAGCACATAAAAGTTGACAAATATTTGAGACACGAGGTTAAGAACTCCCACCATCAGCAAAGACGCAATGACCACTAACAGAAAACGGAGAAACACAGAGAGAGAGGGAGAGAAGGAGGGAGAAAGAGAGAGAGAGAAAGAGAGAAACAGAGGGAGAGAAGGAGGAAGGGAGGGAGAGAGAAAGACTGAGATGGGGAGGAGGCAAACAAACAAAGAAAAGAAGAAAGAAGTGATCAAAATAATTCTAAAAATATGAGCCAACAGCCCTCTGGCTCAGCAGGCCCTGAGTGCTTTATTATAACACTGAGTAAGAAGACAGCATAGCAATCAATGGCCAAAATGAGATCGTATTCTGGTTTTGATGACAAAGATATATGCAATACACGTTGGAAACATGTATTAGCCAAAAAGTTCGATATTAAAGCACAGCTCTAATATTTTCTGAGACTCAATAATATGGAACATTCCTCCACAAAGCCAGATAAGTGAAACATTAGTATACATACATAAAAAGTCAGAATGGTTCTCATATCTTTTATATCGTAATTCTTCCCAGGGCCAGATAAAGATCTTTTGAAGCCCTAAACCCTGAAAGTTTACATTTCAATTCCCTATATGAAATTTAAAATAAAATTATAACTAAACCCTGTCAGAAAATACTACAATGACCTGTTTTCACCATAATGACCACTTTGGCGCTTCTTTGAAATATCAAATCCTTCCATAACATATTTTTAAAGTCTCTGTTCTACTGGGGCTCTAGCTAGGCATCCAACCCGTCTACCTAATGGCCTCCTTATTTTCTTCCACATCACTTTAGTTATTTGTTTCCATGTCTCTAGAATTCTTTAGAAACACCTCCACACCTACGAAAGTGCTGGCACAGAATATACACTTAACACCATTTTACTGAGCTACTCCTAAATCCCCAAGAGGCAGATACGAATTCTCTGCCTTTATGTCCACAACAATGGGGCGCAAAGAAGTGAAGCGATATGACACATTAGCTAGCAGAAGGGAAACCAAGACAAGTAGCCAAGAATCTGTTCTCTTTTCATCAGACCATATGATCCTGACTGTTAGGCCTGGGAAGCTTTGGCAAAAAGTAGCCAAGAAGCAGTGTACACAGCCATACAAAGCGTCTTCAACCTTCATATAAGAAAGTACTCCTCTGCTGGGCAAGAGCCTCGCATTTGACCATGTGAGGAAAGCTGAAATCCTCACATACCAGGAATAAAGAAAATGAGAAACAGAGCTTCTAGTTATAGGGAAATTATTTATCTCAACAGAAAAGATTTACCATAACCATCCTTTACCTTCAGAGAACTAAATCAGGGAGGTGGCAACGTAACAAGCAATATTTACTCAAATATCGTAATACTAATTATTTAGTATAAAATGACATCCAGGAAATACTAAAGAAAGCAGAGGAGTCTTCTAGGTCTGAGTCTTGATAGTCACCAAGTCATGCTACTTTCACCCCTGAAGTAATGACAGTTCAAAGCCAAGACGAGCCAGGACTCACCTAAAAACAGCCCTTCACAAGGCTGCCCAGTCACACTGGCTGCTAGACTGAGCTGAGGCCACAGCCATTTAACAAGCAAGCAACCAACTGATAAGGGTCAACTTTAGACAAATCACAATGTCGGGCATAGTGGGAAATACAAGCAGCTCCCATGGTCTATGCACCTGAGGAGTTTATAAGATAGGTTAGGAGGTGAGTTTTTAACCTCATAAGAAAAACATAAAACCTAAGAGTTAAGTAACTGCTATAGACACTAAAACAAATGAAACAGGATTTGAAAGATTCTTGGTTAAATGAGACATTAGTCAGATTATCTCTCTGTCTAAATGAGTGCTCTGGGTGTAGACAAAGGCAAGGTCACTACAAACTGTAGAGGTCTAAAAAGGTCCAAGACGACAGATCTGAGGGAGGCCAAAAGGATGGGCATGATTCAGGCAAGAAAAGTTTCCCCAAACACTGGCATATGAGATATTAGGGTATAGGTGATAATCAAACCCTGCCACATACACCTTTAAAAAAAATTTGCTAAAATAGTTATCTCCTTCTAAATATACATATTTATTTTTTAAATAAAAATAAATGAATAACCCAAATATATTTTTTTTTAGAATACTAATTGCCAAAAAAAAAAGAATTGCCAGGGACTCAAACAGACAGTTTCATATGCAAGTTCAGACGGCATTACTCACAATAGCCAATAGGGGGAAGTAACCCAAATGTTCATAGACAGATAAAGGATGAACAGAATGTGGCAGGCACACGCAGTAGAACATTATTCAGCCTGAAAAAGAAAGGAAATTCTGACATGTGCTACAACACGAGTTAAAATCCGGACAGAGGCACAAAGGCCTACCTGAGCACATTTCAGAAACAAGAACAGGAACAGCTTCCCTAGAGCAAAGACAACACGTGAGTAATTAAGACTGGGACCACACTGCACAGAGCCCTGAATATCAGGCCGAGGAGTCTGAGCTCCAGTCTGAAGACGGTTTTGAAGCAAAAAGTCAGCATGTGATGAGAGGCTCAGATGATCAGGGTCATTCTCCTGTTAGGACTGTATTCAAGCTCTTAACTTCTGATTCTATGTCATCTTCTATCAGTAACACTTTGGTGTATGTGAAATAGTGTTTGAACCTTGGCTCCAAATTATCTGGCAAAGTTTTCAGTTTCTTGTGAACTTGAGAACATTATTTAACTTTTCCATCCCCTAGGGTCTTCATCTATACTAGAAGAAGGCTACTAATTCCTCCCCCATCTAATTCTGATGATTAAGTGACATTGTGTGTCAAAGCACCAAACACAGCACCTGACACACAGCAAGCATTCCATACGTATCACCTCTTATAATTAAATCAATTCAACTGGGCCCCACTAGAATCCACTGGCCACTGTAAATAGCCAAACCAGGACTTGAAAGACTATATAAGATATGTTAACATCTCAGCTAAATTCACTAAGAAGTTCTATTACATCAATGTCTTGAAGACTTACAAAATGGTCTTTGTTATACAGGAAACTGAGTTAGCTATCAGATGAGCATACGAGGTATGTCTCAACGTTAACTAATATTTAATGTCTAGGATACTGAGTAAAGACTATACTAGTTGGTAGGAATTTTCAGAAATGGCAATATGCTACTTATTCACATCATGATGAGGAATCGACTCTCTTCCCAGGTCTTGGATCCTGGGAATTTGAGCATAAGGCAATAAGATATTATGCAGCAAAGTGTTTTTAATTACACTTCTGTAAAACTTCCCAAATCCCTTTGCAGAGGGCCTGTGTCTTAATTAGTTTAAGACACAGTATAGTCCACCAAATGCTTTGATTGTTTTCTAGACACAGTTCAAAACTGTTCAAAACAGCCTAAGTGAATGTAAGACCATACCAGATTTGGTGTCCATCTGAGTTTGATACTTTATATACATATATATACATGTTTTATATAAAGTCAGATGGACACTCAAATGTAATTCAGTATACGTATCTCACATCTCCAGACTCAGAGACGTATTTGTGATGCATCTGGAATAGGGGTATTAACCTGATGCTAACAGCCTATTTTAACAGGGAAGACAATGCAGGTACTAGATGGCTATAAATAACCCAACCACGGTCTCACAATTAGGTCTATGACACTAGGACAAAGAAGGGTGACATGGTCAGGCCTGCCAGCTGTCTGTCACATAGGTCGTTTTCTGCAATAATGAGCACAAACAGGATCCCTGACACCTATCACCAGGCTACACAAAAAGCTGGGACCCAAGTCAAGGGCAGCTCTGGACCAACACTACATGAGTCGGTGAAGATTTCCTCTCCAGTTCCACGTCAACGTGGCTCCTCCCCGCCCATGTTCTGCTTCTTCCAGGCCCAGTACTAGTTGGTTTCCCCCTTTCTACTCCACAGGCTGACTCTAATTCATAGTTTTGCTGTGCATGGCTCGTCACAGCAGAACTGCCAGCATCTTACTTTCATCACCATTGCCAACATCTTACTTTCAGTGATGTAGAATTTTTTCAGTAAAGTTTGAGTAAAGAATTTCCTGTAGCCTTAGATCAGAAGCCCAAACACGAGCCAGGAGGTCCCATAAGCCATGGCAGTTAATGGCGGCCACAGCCCATCAGGAACAAGTGCTGCTATCCTAGATATGCCTACACTACCATCACGTTATACTTTCACACTCCTGGGCTGGCAGTCATTTCAGGTTATGAACTAAAGAACTATATATGAGTTCTATGCCACACTGAAATACTGGCTAAAGATAGCACCTTGGGCAGCCTTTAGTTTAGACCAGGATGATACAATGCTACCGTACTGTTTTCGAGATAAACTCTGTAATGAGACAAGTATTTTCCAAATAGACCTAATAAAACTCTCTCATCTTAAGAAAGGAGGGAGCAGTGGGGAAAGGAAGAGCAGAGAGAAGGAAGGAGGGAGGGAGGTGGGGTCTTGGTGTGTGCCACACCTTTTGGGGGCAAGACACGATTGTAAGAGGGACTTTACCTAACAAATGCAATCAGTGAAACCTGGTTTCTTGTAGCCTCAATGAATCCCCAACAACAAAAGAAATAAAATACAAGGTAGTTAGAAAACTCTCTCATCTCAGGTCAGCATTGTCCCACGTTACAGGTATACTATTAATACTTGCGACAAGTCTTTAAAAAAAGTATTACATGGTTAATTCAAAGCAGTAACACAATAAAAAATGAAATCTATGCAATGGATATTAAAAAAAAGAGAGGGAGGAACAGAAAGAGGGAAAGAAGAAGGCAAAGAAAGGCGAAAACCAAAGAACCTAGTGAATGAACCCACAGCATCTGGAATCCTGAAGAAAAGTCAGTCTGAGTTTGCAAGTTTTTCAGGCAGGCCTGGCACCATATACTCCACTCCTATGTGCCAGGTACTGGACTAAGACGCCCAGCACAATTCAGCAAGGTGAGCACCACAATGACTACTTCACAGGTGGGAGACACCACATTACTTACAATGGGGACAGTGCTTGTCCATGGCCAAGAGTTGAATTTAAATCTGTCTGCCAAAGCCCATACCTGTCACAACATGCTATTTTACCCTTCACCCCTTTCAAAGCAGAGTTCAAAAAACAAAACAGCCTCTCCTTAGATAGTATGATCATCATTAAAACGTATCTGTACTACAGGTACACAGCAGATAAGGATGCAGGTGAGAGGGGCAGCGGGAGCGGCGACGTGTCCCGGGTGCTGCACCACCTCCTCTTCCTCTCGGCCCTGTGTTCACAGAGGCGAGGCCCACCTGCAGCTGTCCATCCCCTGCCTTGCTGAGAACAGCATGCAAAGCACTCTCCTCCCAATACCTTCTCCCACCCTCCAAAACAGGGAAGAATCACCCTCAAGGCCACTATCACTGTCCCTTGACTTGCAAGCACCATGTAGTAAGCACTAAGATTTGGGAAATGAATGTGTGTCCACCATGTGACATCAGCTCATGTCACTGTACTGCTGAGTGCCAACTCAGCACATGGCGGGAACTACCATTTCAGTGATTTGTCCAGGTCATTTTCAGACTGCCTTCCTCTAAGCCTACATATTCTTCAATATCATACCAAATTATTTTGAAAATGCTCCATTAGTGGCACCATTAACACATGACTCTCGAGCCAGACATCCTGGGTATGAATCCCAGCTCCATCTCCTACTTGCTATGTGACCTCAGACAAGTTACTCAGCCTCTCTGAGCCATTATTTCTTTATATATAAAATGAAGATAATTTATACACCCATGGCACATAGAACTCTAATAAGAATTAAAGGAACTAATATGTGTAAACTACTTAGAACAGCACCTGGTACCAAGAAGGATGTGGTAAATGTTCGTCCTTAGCATTTATTAACTGACCCATGAGAAACCAGTCTCATGGAGTTATGGGACTTGTCTGAGGTCTCAAAGACTAAATAAGTGGCAGGGCCAAGCCTGGAGCTCAGGTCTTTGCTTCTGAGTCCTACCACATGCTTCTGCAGACCTGATGGCAGGCCTTAATTTCCTCCAAATCAAATTTCAGGTATGATTTCAACCAGAGTATTTAAGTTCATGTATTATAAAGATTATGCATATTGCCTGCATGATGAAGAAACCAAGATTGGTAAACAAAAGATAAATGTTTATATCAACTTTGAAAGTTCTAAGAATAAATTTTCTAATCACCATAGGTTTTAAGAGAGCTTGAATGGGTTGAAACCAGCAAGTTATCACCAAAAATGACAGCTGTCATAAAACTGTCCAGAAGATAGGCTGTGCTCAGAAAGTAGACACAACATTTCCTTCCGCATCCTGATCTGGCCCTTTTCACCAGCTTTATCTAGCCTTCTAAGGCCGCCTTTGCTCTCCAGACACCAAAACCACACTCCTGAGCCACGCAGTCCGTCCTCCACATTTACCTTGCCAAATCCCCTCCCAGTGAGCACAGTGCTGCGGACAGTGAGCCACCAGCACCGTCAGGGTTTGGCATTCCCTGTTAACAGGGCTGGGATCCCACCTTACTCCTCTACGTGTTCTAAGTGGGATTTGGAGGCAGCATCACGGACTGCTCTAGTTCCAATCGAACCTGTTGCATCTGCATTCTCTTGGTAAAGGTCCACCCACCTACACAAAAGAGAGCCTCCTCCTTCCAACTCTGCAACAAGAAAATTAGTTTTTAATCAAACTAACATAATCTTAAGGATTGCATACCACTCTATTAACCATGACTCACTCTGAAAATGGCCCATTGAATGAAAAAAGAAAACTACATTTTTATGTTATGTATTTGGATTTTTTCTGGTAAAAGCATTTGTTACTTTTGTAATAAAAAAAGAAATTTTGTAAACTAAAAAAAATTGAGCAACAGCTGGGTAACACTCAGCATCCAAACTCCAGCCTGCTCTCTGCCAACCGAGTCTCAGGTGAGACTTGCAGCCCTGTCAACACCTTGACCACAGCCTGGTAACACCCTTGGCCAAGCCCCTAGCTAAGCCAGGCCTCAACTCCTGACCTGTGGAAACAGACAGATAATAAATGCATATTACTCTAAGTCACTAAATTTGTAGCAATTTGTTTTGCAGCAAGAGAAAACATACCATTTTTGCCAAATTCCCAAAAATATATAATATACCCATAATGTGGGATTTTCATGTATATAAATATAAAACATTTTTGAAACTTCAAATAAACATGTTTTGATCAGTATTCTTTTCACTAATTTTGCAGTATTTTAAACCAAAAATACAGTATTTATATCTTGAATATCTTTTATATGAGTATCTGATCCCATTCTTTCTGGGAATCCTAATCCTAGTACTAACTTCTAAAGATTAAGACATTTTTTCTTTAACTTTCAAAGTAGTCACTCCCACAACTAAAATTAGTTTAACACAAGCACCTAAAATCGCACTCATTCAGACCCCGACGTCTCAATGTCCCTGACTTGACGATTCAGATAGAAATACACTAAATTTACTGGCGGACACCAAAAATACTTCCTGTCAAAGAACAGACACCTTGGTTCTTTACTTTCCAAATTTGCCCTGGGCCTTGTTTGCCCTGGCCTAAATTGCAGCTTTCCTGTTCCTGAAGAGAACCACAGTCCTGACTGGTCCCCCTAAAAACAGCTCATGTCTGGCTGGACCTCAGCTCTGCCATCTCCCACAGGACAATGAAAGTCCACATGATGTCCTGCCACCATTCCATCTGGCCTGGGGGCAGGGGTGAGGAGGCCAGAAGAAGGTCTGACAAAGGACAGAAAGCATACAGAGAAGCGGCACTCGGAATGTCACAACCAGAGTTTCCTCACCAGTGACCCCACATAGCCTCCCAGAGCAAATGGCATGTCCTGCAGCTGGGCCCAGCTTGGCCCTCACTCTGCTAAGAGGGAGGAACAAAAGCAAGCAGAGTCTCAGTCCTTGTGTGTCACCCCACCAGCCCAACATTCCCCTCTATCTCCTCTCTCTTGACCCTGCTCCATCTCCAGAGCCCTAACTGCAAAGCCCCCATCAACACCTGCAACTGTCCCAGATTTAGAGACCTGACTGACCACAGGCAGCTAGCTAGGAACCAACTCAGTGCTATTTAAACAAGTGTGTGAACCTGTCTCAAAGCTAAGGACAGATATTCCTGGAGCAGGCATCTTACTCAAAGAAAAGTGGCACAGAGTATATTAGATCAAAACAAACCCGCATGCATTAAAGAATAGAATACAACTTTGAATTACTTTTGAAAGCGAATATTTCAGCAAAATTTCCCTAACACAGACAGACCTCGGCTATGCTCCGAGTTGCTGGGAAGCTTTTTACTTATCTCTGTCATTAGAAGTTGACCTGGAGGGAAGTCTGAGAAGCAGCCTCGAGTGCTCCAGAAGCCTAGAGCTCAAGTGATGAACGCTTCCCACGGGCATCAAAATCAACAAAAGCACTTTGTTACAGAATTCCCCAAACCGCCACGCAAGGCCTTTGTCCCCCCAGCACATGGTCAGATGTAAATGGTTGGGTGTCCACCACAGCCCATCTACTTTAGAAAAAGCGGACCCAAGCCTAATCCTAAAAACCACTTTCTTAGCACACTTGGCTCATTCCCATTGCCTGGTGCAGTCCATGATTTGAGGAGGGGGTGTGACTCAAGCGGCCGGACTGGGGTAAATCTCAGCCTGTGCCTTGGAATGTGAGAACGGAAGCACCAAATGCAGATCCTGGAATGCTGCAGCTGCTTGGCCACCGGGAAACCCCAGAACAAAGTTACAGCCGTGGAAGACAAAGCAGACAGGAGGAAGCAAAGTCCCTGGTGATATCAGTGAGTCACAAAGCAAACTGATTCTGAAAGCAGAACTACTTGTGGACTGTCAGGTATACCTGGGAATAAATCTCCCTTTAGTGCTTAAACCAGGAGGGGTGAGGTGATGGCTACTTGGAACAAACACATCCTGACACTTCTGACTAGCTCCAGCAAGCCCCTTCCCACACAGAGCTTCAGGTTTAGCCTACAGGATGACCAGGGAGTCTACTTCCAGAGCCAGCTGGCTGCAGACCAGAGGATCCCTGGGGGCTGGGAAGGCTCCACAGCCCTGGTAACTCACATCCAGAGGTAATGCAAACCCTCGTGAGAGCTCTGCGAAGGGAGGAACTATTTTTTATTTCTATTAATAAATACTCGCCAGCAGGAAGAAGAAGAGTGGACAGGTAGCAGGATGGGAGAACAGAGGCTGCCCCCCATGGAGAACTGTTCACACAGGAGGTGTCTGAGGTTACGGGTGTACCCAGAGTTCAAAACACTGGGCCAAGGGTCCTTTCATTCACTGGCCCCCTTATCACCGGTAGCTCTGAACATACCCATGACTGTTCAAGGCACTCACATGATGGCTCAACCTAGATGGTCACTCGATGGTATAGTACAGCAAAGCTATTAGACTATAAAAGAGGGGTTTTTTTAAAAAAAAAACTACATCTTCATTTTCTAGGAAAGAATTAAAAAACAAAAAGTAGAAGACAGTAAAATGTTGCATGTCACATTAACTTAGCCTTGGACAGCAAGCTAAACAACTTTGCAGCAACCCACGAACAAAAGCCAACCAGGGAATATTATCAGCATAAGAGCCAGAAATAGATTTCCCAAGGGGAGGATACATGCCACATGGGGCTGGGCGTGTAGTAATCAAATGTATTGTATAGCATTTTTTTTTAATTACAAAAGCACTATTAAGTCCCCAAATACAGATTTCTAAAAGAATAACCCTCTGTTCTCACACCCCATCCCACTCCACCAAGTACACAAAGGTAACATGTCTTTCTGTGTGCACATAAAAATACACACAATTATATGTACACGTTCATAAATTCCCCCCCCCCATTTTTTCTTTTAGGGATGGGGTCTTCCTCTGTTGCCTAGGCTGGAGTGCAACAGCAAGATAATAACTCACTACAGTCTTACATTCCTGGGTTCAAGCCATCCTCCTTCCTCAGCCTCAGGAGTAGCTAAGACTACTTTTTTAGAGATGGAGTCTCAAAAAAAAAAAAAAAGAAGATGGAGTCTCATGATGTTGCCCAGCCTGGTGTCTAACTCCTGGTCTGAAGAAATTCTCCTGCCTCAGCCTCCCAACTTGGTGGGATCACAAGTGTGAGCCCCTCCCCAACCCTCATTTGTCTTTAAAATGAGGATCATACTATCCACATTACTCTACAATCTGCTTTTTTTAACTTAACGTGGAGAATGCCCAGCCCATCAACATGGCATGTGTTTAAAGTTACAAAATGAAGGCACACATGTCATGGAAATAGTAGCCCTAAAGTATAATGGAAAACATTAATTAATATGAATATCTGGAAACTGAAATCAATTTTCTGCTTTTGTTTTATAACCAGAAAGGTCATTCCAAAAATAGTTTAGAAAACAGAATTATGTAGGACTAAAACCCAGACATTTTGTCTGCTAACGACTCATGAATGTTAACACTTGGCATTTTGTTAAAAGGGGGTTTGTTTTATTTTTAGTGGTCACAGCACATCAGGTATTTGAATGCACATAATGTTCTATTCTCCATCCTATTTTCAATTCATCCTCAAGTGAATTGTGCTTTTTGGAGCCAAAAAGAAAAGTGATCGGCAATGTTAGTTACAACATAATTGATTCCTTCTATCTCCATCTCTAAGACCAATGTTTAAAGTCTGTCTTTTATTTGATATCAGACTACACTTTCAATTAAAGCTGGAGAATCGTCAGGCTTTCCCTCCTGAAAGCAGAACTGCTAGAGTTGGAGGGAATGTGACACCAGGCCGCGCTGCCAAACCAAACAATGCCACCTCCCTGCTCAGCAGCACTATTTTCTACCTTTTCCATCTAGATCAGCACTTAATTGATTGATTTTTTTTGGAGACAGGGTCTTACTCTATTGTCCAGGCTAGAGTGCAGTGGTGTCATCATAGCTCACTGCAATCACAAACATCTGGGCTCAAGGGATCCTCCTGCCTCTGCCTTCTGAGCAGGTGGGACTATAGGTACATACCACCACACTGAGCTAATGTGTGCACGTCAGCCTCCCAAAGTGCTAGGATTACAGGTATGAGACACTGCACCTGGCCTTAACTCTCAGTTTAATATCCAGTTATCAGATTAATATTCCAAAGGCAGTTTACTGTCTTAATTTCAATTAAGAAAATTAGTTTAATGTTCACATGCTTCATGTTGCCATGTTACCATCAGCTTCTTATACCTCCAGTATGAATTGAGAAGGATGAAAAGTTCTATTTCTAGATTATGACTCCAATTTCATAAAGAAATTAATTATCTTAAGTTATCCTCAAAACATGATTAGCGCTATGGTCTGAATGTTTGTGTCTCCCTGAAAATTCTTATGCTGAAATATAGTCACCAGTGTGATAGTTTTAGAAGGTGGGTCTTTGAGAGGGGACTAGGTCACAAAGGTGGTAGCCACATCACTGGGTTTGGCACCCTTATCAAAGAGGCCCCAGAGAGTTTCCACCTTCCACCCTGTGAGGACACAGTGGGAAGACCGTCCTCTGTGAACCAAAAAGCAGGCCCTCTCCAGACAACAAGTCTGCCAGCCCCTTCCTCTTAGAATTCCCAGCCGCCAGAACTGTGAGAAATAATTTTCTGTTGTTTATAACACACCCAGTTTTATAGTATTTTTTTTTATAGCAGCTTGAAGAGATTAAGATGCCTGGCTATCTACAAAGGAAAGCTATATGTGGCATAAAATAATACAGCTGTCATTTCTGGATATAATATTTTTAAATACTGGTAGTACCTCCATAGTTGACCACCTCCCTACATTGACCACCTCCTTAGTCAACTTAATTTTCATAAACCAGACATGCATATCAGTGCAGTAGGCCTAATTCCTTATGTTGACCAGTTTGTCACAGTCCCTCTCATGGTCATCTTACAAACGTTCTACTATGTATATATTAGTTCTAAAAGTTATAATCGATTCCACTTGTATCACTTTATTACTTCTCCTTTTGTTTATTTATGTCATCCTCACATTGATTAGAAAAATACGAAGCACATCCTAATAATCCAGTTCTGCTCCATACACCGATGGACATTTTAAAAAGGAGGAAAAAGAACTCAAATGAAAGTCAGAATCCATTAACACGACTTCCATCCAATCCATCCTGTCTCCTTCTCAGTTGCAGGTGTAAGGAATCAATGCCCCATGTCTTTAGTTAACAATACAGCTTTACCCCTAGAGATGCAAGTATTTATGTTTTATATAAACTCCAGAAAAGCTGCATAGAAATGTATTTTTTTATTCACTTTTTTGGGGGGACAAAGTCTCATTGTTGCCCAGGCTAGCAAGCTGTGGCATTAGACTAGCTCATAGCAACCTGGGTTCCAGCAATCCTCCTGCCTCAGCTTCCTATGTATCTGGGACTATAGGCACCCGCCACAATACCCAGCAAATTTTTCTATAAAGATAAGGTCTTGCTTTTCCTCAGGCTGGTCTCAAATTCCTGACCTCAAGGTATCCTCCTGCCTCGGCCTCCCAGAGTGCTAGGATTACAGTCATGAGCCACTGTGCCCAGCCTAACTTACATTTTAGGTATACTTAGATAATTTTATAATTAAAGTGACACTGTGAAAATCTTTATAAAGAATTTTTACAACATGAAATTTTCTCCTGTTATTATAAATATGTATTTATGCTTTCATTTTTGTATATGGCATTATACTTTCATATAGCAGCACAGAACTAGTCCCAAATCTCCAGAGACCAAGCACATACTCTTATCTGGTAATGTGTTTCTATCTCTACTAATTACAAATGTCAAGAAGGTTCAACCCTTTTTTAATAGTACACCGCCTTGCATTTTACTGAGTAGCTTCCCAACGACTAGGCTTTTCTAACCTTACGAATGCATCCAAGAGGATGCCTGTGGATTTCAGAATTCCTTATGGACATACGTTCCCCAGAGGGCAAGAGCTGAAGTGTTCCTTTGCTTTAGAATGCCCCCAGGATCCAATACAACTCTCTGCACACAGCTGATACTCTATAAGTCCCATTTGGCAAGCAGACTCACTTGACCAATCAATATTACTCATGTGCCAAATGCTCAAAACTCTGTCAGAGGGTACAAATACTTCTGGACTCTAAGAAACAGAAAGAAACTTGAAGCGTCTGAGAAGCAGAAGCTAGCTCTCTGCCACAGCACAAAGTCTAACACCACAGATGGCTTTCGTGTGTACTCACATAGATTTCACTGTGGTCAAAACGCTTCTTGAGGTTGTTGATGAAGGTCTCCTCATTGAGAGGTTCTAAAAGAACCATGTCTCCAACTCCAATCATGTTGTCCAGCAGCGATGTTTTCACCTCCATTTTGGCCATGGTCTCCTGCTGCAGGACAGAGGGAAAGCGGGATCAATTTAAATGAGCAAAATTATTTCAGATGGATTCCTGCCACACTGCTGCAGAAATGAAACACTGGAGATTCCAAATGTCACCTGCTTCCCGAGACGTCAGAACTTCCCCTCCCTACGACCTACATCGTCAGAAGCTGCAGGCTTGGCTGCCCTATTTGCCAACCTGCTGCCACAAATGAACCTCCTTCCCTGTCTCTCATCCCAGGCAAAGCCTACCTACAAATCCATAATCTTCATTTTCTTCTATAAACCATTTATCCCTTCTCCCCAGTCAAGAGTTGCAAAACTCAGCCAAAAATTCCCAAACCAGCCCTTTCCCCCAGCCCTTCCATACTAGTGTCAGAGAGTAAACCTGCACCCTCCAAGGCGATACCCTCCAGCATTCCACAGTGAAAATCAGAATGCATTTTCCCAAGAAATAATGTTTTAAAAAATAACGCTGCTATCATTTATTGCTTATTTGTCACTCATCATCTACTATAGCAAGAACTTTAATGCATTAATTAATTTAATCCTCACAATAACCCTATAAGGTAGGTTACTTAAGAGAGTTTTGCATTTGAGGTGAAAGAACCCTATCATCACTTATAACACTACATCTAGGGGAGGAAATTTCACTCCCAGTACTCAGAATGGTCACATAGAGAAAAGAACACAAGCCACTGGTAAAGCAGAGGTTGCCAATATAACATAACCTGCCAAGACTGATCTTCATGTTCTTAATTTTCATTCCAATGGTTGGGCTGGTATACCAGCAAAATCAAATTAACATGCAATGAATAGATCAGAAATACTACACTTTCCCTTTGGCTAGATGTGAGCGTGTACCGACTAGAAACAGAGGTACACTACAAAGACACACTCTACCCCCTTACTAATGTGCATGCATCACCCAGCAGTGAAACAGTCCCCAAGGCTTCCAATCTGATCAGTATCAAATTCTTCCAAATATCTGAACAGATGAAGGAAACTGCCATGTTTATTAGAATGGAAGTTGGCACTGGAGAGCACGCACGTTGTGTGTGTGTGTACATATTTGTGTTACTTTTTCTAATACTGCCAGAATTACATGGTAAAATGTTAAAACTAAAATTCATCTGGGACATTCTCTCTAAATGTTTCCGATGCATAGTCTGTTTTATGTAATTCCAGCATACTAACACTTGAATAATTCTTCAGAATACTAATAAATACTTACATACATATACACATATTGATATTGACTAGAACCTACATTTGATTTTTTTTTCTCTGAAGAAGTCATCCAGGCATACCATCCTATACCCTGTATAAAAATGTTGGTCTGCTTGTTTATGTCTTAGCAGTTTAAATACACGGCCTCCTAATCTAGTCCAGAACATCTAGTAGGTCTCTTAGAGGCAACAGAAATCACATTTAGTTGGTCTGTTTTAAAGAGAACTAGAAAAGGCTAGTAATTAAGTGATTCATTATTATTAATTACCAGCAATGTATATGAATCTGTAAACATAATCTCTTTCTTTTTTTACTCTAATGAAAAGAAATGTAGGCAGTTCTGGAAAAGCCAAAAAAAAAGAGACTAAGACGAAGTCAGGAGGATTTCCCATAAACAAGAACCACCAAATAAGGAACCATTTAACACTGAAAAGAATAAGGACAATTTTTCGTTAATTTATGTATTTTTAATTTTATGCGAACTACAGTCCCAGACATCACTGAAACCCAGCAATGGTGGCCTGAAGAATGGGTGTCTGCATTTCGAAGTCAGCCAGGCTCTGGTTCAGGACAAACTGCGGGGACTCGGGAAACTGCCAGGCTCTGGAGATGCAGCAGGAGCCAGGGAGACGGAGCCAGCGCCAAAGTCCACAGACAGACTTGCACAGGAACAGGACCATGGGTGCCCAACCTTTGTCACAATAAATTAATACTTAAATCAAATTTCAAGTTCTCAGTCTCGTGTAATGCCAAAAGCACTCTAGCTGCGATGTATTACATGTAATTTGGCAGATGAAGGAAGAAAGCTTAGGGATTAAGGAGGAAGTCAACCTGAGAAGGGTTTCAAAATAACTACCTCAAACCAGCAATTTAAATTAAGCAAAGGGGCTGAATAAGAACTTACTGCCCTGGGGTGGATTCCCGTATATGTCTATTCATAGAAACAGCAGCGGAAAGACAACAAGGCTTGTCTCACTATAGGCAACAATTATTAAGCAGCCAGTCTTTCTCTGTAATTAAACCTGCTTCACCATCTTTTCAAATATAAATTTCAAGAAAGAATATAGGAGATCTAATTTTTACACCTCTATCTTGACTTCATAATCTAAAGGAGAGTGGTAGGCAAAATAAATGCTGGCTTACAGGAAATTGGTCAAAAGGGCAGATTTCTGACAATGCAACTTTTGCAAAGCAAACTGAAAAGGTGATGTCAAGATTCATTTAGTCACTCAAGCACAGTTTGGTTTTTTTAAAATGTTTTTAGCATCTAGGTACTTTGGGGAGGATATAGTGACAGCCTCCCTCATTCCCCAGGTAAAAACAAGACACAAAGAAAGTGGTGTGCTTATGATCTAATTAAAAAAAAAAAAAAAAGTTTCAAATAATTCAAAAAAAGGAAAATAGTGTGGAGGTACTTCCATATCTTCCTAAAAATGGATGGGTTCCCCATACTGTGACCACATTTTCCAATGTTGGCTTGGTTCACTGTGACATCTCAGTGAAATTGGTTGGTATGTTTACTCAACTGAGAAATTTCCATAAATCATCAGAAGAATTCACATGGGGTTACAGAGAGAATTAAATGAGAATGTATGTGGACCACGGTTTTGGTTTGACACTTACTGTGTCAAGAGCCCCCGGGGAAATCCATGTGGTTCTCGGGAAGGTGATTCTATCCCATGCTCTAGGAATTAGCATGTGATCTAGGCTAAGTCAATCAACACAGTCCCATCTCCCAGCCACTGTAACCAATTTAAGGGTGGGTATGTGACTGAGCTTGAGACCTCAGCTTGAAATACTAGCATGAAGGTTCTCCCTTCCTCTGGATGGTGTGACTTGCGGACATGACACTTAAAACGGCTACAGCTATCTCTGCTTTCATGAAGGAGGCTGGTCCTAAAAGAAAGAGTGTGAATGGAGGAGGGCAGGGCATGAAAATTACCTAGAATTATTAGTGCTAGAGCCCTGATAACATCCCAGGCCTCTGAATCAAACTGCACTTGAAGCCCACACCCCCACCTCTCAAGTTTTCATTCATGTAAGCCCATCGGTTCTCTTTATTGTTTAAGCTGTTCAAGCTGGATTTTCTATTATTTGCAACAGAAAGCATCTTACCTAATAAAAGAGACAGGTTACCAGGAAGTGAAGTGTTCTAAATAATACACTAAAGAGCAAAAACTGGTTGATCTAAAGCACAGGGTGGCAGGCAGGAGGGCCGGCTACATTGGACTGGCAAGATGATCACCTTTGCTATTTAATAGTATAACAGCCAACCAACTAAACCATGGCCTGAAACTTGGACTTGGTGCCTGCAATTAGCAAACTGAGAAAAAAAATTATTTTGATATCAAACAGTGCAGTGTTTCTCAACCTTTTTTAACTTACAACATGCTTGAACCTATAGTTAAACTTCCATGGCACACTTAAATGCTGATAAAAAAAATGAGTAAAAAAAGAATATGTTTACTGTTCTTTGAACTTCTTTCAAAAATAATTTAAGTAATGATCTTTAAAGATTTTTGTGGCACACCTTAGCACATCAGGGTGCCATGGCACACCAGTTGAAAATCCCCGGAACAGTGGGATGACCACACACTTCACATGGATATGCTGTCTAGCCAGTACATGGTCTTGCTCCTATACGCACCAATCTCCCGTCCATGGAGTCCCCAGCTGTATGTGATCTTATCTGTAATTTTATAAAAGTACCCAATTTCCATTACAGAGCCCAAAGGAAACAGATCTGCTCTCTCTGCACCCCAAGGCAGGCAGGAAGTGGGAACATGGCTTCTGCGCAGAGGGTCACATCTTCTGGGCACATGAGAGCAGAGGCAGCATGGGGACCTGGTGGTCCTGCAGCATGGCTTCTGCTGCGGATCCTGCTGCCCAGCCCTCAGCCCTTCTTTAGGTCCTTGACTATCTCCTAAGTCCATCTGAATCATTCCTGGTCTTCCCCCCGCCCCCAGCAATTCTGTGAGTCTTCATATAGTTCCTGCCTTGCCAGCAACATAGATTCCTAACTGACAAGAAACTAAGTACTGGGCCTAACATACAGAATTATACCACTGTTACATCCCCATTATTAGGTAAAATCTAACCTCTTTCTCCACAACTTGGTAAAAGCACTCTACAAAACACAACAGCTGTGGGAGCGTTCTGCGGAGCCAAGAAGGAGCCTGGAAGCAGGGTCCTTCTATCTAGGAGTGCCAATATAGGCCAGCCACCAGGCTGCCCACTGCTGTCAGGAGACTCCATGGCTATGCCAGCTCTTTCCAGCTGTTGGTCCAGCCAAGAAAAACGAAGTGTACGATTACAACTGTTCTTTCCCCTTCCCACTCTCAAGAACTTCCACAATTACTTCCACACTTACTGCCTGTGTTTCAATGTACACCAATTCATTTACTGGCCTATTTTGCAGTGTAAAACTACTGTTTAAAATATTTTTAAATCATCAGGTCAAAATTTCTTAAAAACCTAAGAGAATGCAATATAAACATCCTATATCATGTTAAAATGATCATCTAAAATTTAAATACAAAGGATCTACCCAATCATTAACCTTAAATTGCTAGCCACCTACTATGTCAATATCATCTGTGCTTGGGAACATCAAAAACCAACATTACCCAAGCTGTTAGCACCCCCTCCATGCACCGAGATGGATGGCTAGACAAAACAGCACACCCATGTGACATATGGCCATCCCACTGTTCAACATCAAAATGGTAACAGTGGCCATTCCCGTAACAGCTGCTTCCTGGAAGGTTGTGTCACATGGAACCTCTTAGCCTTAATAACCAATCTGGAGCTCCAGGAAGGGAAATATTTCAAGTCCAACAGAATTATTATATATTTCTTCGAAGGCTTCACTCCTCCAGATCCCAACATTATGACTATAGTTTTAAAATGATGGCTCTTGGTCCTCATTTCCTGCTGTTGGTGTTGCCTGTTGTTGAAGCAGTGAGGCTGGAGGTACAATCGCTCTCTTGTTAGGTACAGTTCCCAGCACTACAGGCACCTGTGCTTGCTTAGAGGTATAAGCCAGGAAGAGAAATGGACAAATGTGACTTTGAAGGACCTGCTGAACCAAATCTTGTCCTGAAAACCTTTGTGCTGTTAAGGCTAAACCTGAACTTTGGTGTCTGAAAGTTTCCGAGAAACAATAAATAGAGTAATTTCATATTCTTTGTTATTTCTCTTAAAAGGGGAACACATTAATAATGTAAACAAGAAAAACGTTTTCTTTACAACAAATAATGCACTAAGTAATTCAGCCTATAATTTACAGTTGTTGGTTATAAGGCGAGGTCAAATAAGATGATAGAAATTTATATAAGTAATATTTCATTCCTAGTTTTAGAATTTTTAAATTATGTGAAACAGGAAAAGAAACCTTTGCCCAAAAGCCTAGGAAATCTCCACTGTTAAGTTATAATCACTGTTTCCTCTGAATTGTTGAGGAGCCTCTTCTCCATATCTTTATTATATCTTTGTTTTATCTCCCAAGTTAATATTGTATTTAGATATAACATAGCCAAAATTTGAAACTTTCGTTAATATTAAGTTATTAACGTAATTTTCAAATTGAAGAAATGTTTAAAGTAAAGCCAAAAGTCATGGGCAGGAAAACTTAGTGAAAGCAGTGACTTATTCTTTTAGTAAATATAAGTGACAACTTTTAAAACGCATCTATTATAACATCCTTAGCAATATACATCAGCGGAAGGCCTACAGGGAGTCTTCTTAGCACAGTTTCATCTGACTCCAGTTCCACTCATTAACCTCCCTGTGTGGTGGTCTTGTATGCGTGACAGCACTGTTCTCTAAAGAATCAGCTCTTTGGTGTCAAGAATCACGCCTTATTCATCTTTATTTTCCTGAGAGCATAGTGCCCAGCCTCTTGCACATGGTAGCCATTCAGTGATATACTAAGGGAAAACAAGTATGCAAATTTACGACTGACAACAGAGTTACACAACAATGCACAGTCTCACAGCTGCCAAGGGTTGGTTTGGTCACAGCACACCAGAAGGCAAAATAATGACTGTGGTTTCAAGCCACTTTGATCCATTCTTCCAAAAACATATTATCAACAAAGGACAGGAAACAGAATTGAGCCACTTGGCTCCCAACAAGATCACTAATGCTTTTAAGAATAACATGAGGAACACATTTAAGTAAGAAAATGGGGCCAATGTGGCAAGATTTCATGAACAAAATAATTTTCAGCAAATCTTGATGGCAAAACAAAGGCAAAATTGAGGGGCCAAGCCTATAGGCTGTGATTCAGGACCTAACAGAATGAGCTAAGTGATTGAGAAAACTAGAATTTCCTTCCTAGGTCTTTTACAACAGCACCAAATCTCCTGTCTCTTCTAGCGGCTAGATTAAATTTCCATTCAATTCAGTTCAACCAGCCCTTACAGTAGTATTGAGTCCTGTTGTGTTGCCGGCATTGTTTAAAGCGCTAAGAGCACACAGAACATCATGTCACCTCCCCTCTCTGCACCACCCCCCAGGAGCTCAGAGGCCAATAGGAGAGGCAAGATAACAGGCTGCTTTTGAAATTTCAAAAGACCCTTTTAATGATTAAAAGTAATATATGTTCACTATAGAAAAAAATTAGAAAATGTAATCAAGCCAAAAAAAGACTATAAACCAAATTCAACCAACACTCTTAATGCTTCGGTCTATATCCTTTGGAGTTTATTAGCATCCTTTTGAAACCTGACTTTTATAACCAATGAAATGGTCATCATTTCTGGTTTTATAAATTTTGATATATTGTCTTAAAATAGGAATTGAAATAGACCCTTCCAAGCTATGACAGTGTACTGCTACACCAGCAGAAATTGCATGGCCATCACCCCTTTATTCTGACCTTCTCCCTCTGCCCACATTAGCAACCCACATTTATCAACAGCCTGTCTACCAACCATCTCTACCACCTGGCTGTGTCTAACAACTCAATACGTGTCCTCCGAAACATATACTCTACTACCCCACACCAAAATACCAAAAACAAACAAACAAAAAATACTCTTATTCTCCTTAAATCCCTTAAATCACAATCTACCCAGGTTCTCGTCTGTGGGTTTTCCCTGTCTCTTACATCCTCCCTTCAGATCCAGTCTGGTTGGCTGATTGTAGCTCCTCAGTCACTCCCACTTCCATCCCTTCCCTCCACAGCCTTCTGCATGGTCTCTCTGCCTTATGTGGCCACTCTAGGTCCTGCCGGCCCTTCCTCACCCCCATCCATGTGCCGCCCTATCCAAATCACCTTTTGAAATTACAATCTGATCAGGTAGGTCTACCCTGCTTCAAATCCTTCAATAACTCTCTAGTGCTTAAAACTAATACTCCAATCCCTTAGCATATCCTCCAAAAAAACTAAACACAGAGTTGACATATGACCCACCAATTACACTCTGGGTATATACCCAAAAGAAATTAAAGCAAGAACTCAAACAGATATTTTTACATCCAAATTCATTAGCAGTAGCATTATTCACAATAGCTAAAAGGTAAAAGTAACCCAAAATGTGGTACACACGCACAATGAAACATTATTCAGCCTTAAAAAGGAAGGAAATTAGATGCATGCTACAATAAAGAGGAACCTTCAGGACGTTATGCTAAGGGAACTAAGCATGTCACAAAAGACAAGTATTGTGAGATTCCACTTATACGCGGTACAGAGAATAGTCAAATTCATAGAGTCAGAAAGAAGGATGGTGGTTACCAGGGCCTGGGGAGTTGCTGTGTAATGGGTCTAGACATTCAGTTTGGGATGATTAAAAAAAAGCTCTAGTGATGGTGATGGCTGCACAACAATGCGAATGTATTTAATGCTTCTAGACTATACACTGAAAAAAGGTTAAAAATCAAAATGTTATGTTATAAATATTTGACTATAATAATAAAAAAAAAATTCCTTAACAGAGAACGGCTGACTCTAGCTGTCTCATCTCTCCCTGCAGAGTACTCCCACCCTAAGGTAACCCTCTCACAACACACAAAGGCCTCCAAAGGCACTCTCATCTGGGCCTCAACTTATGAGCTATGGGTATACACCAGCCCAAACAATGACAGCTTCCAAGGTTCTGGTGTCAGGACACACGGACTACAATCAGTTGGCTGCATACACCAGAACAGGAGTTCCTGGAGATCCAGGGAACAGGGTATATAATTCAGGGGCTCTTGCAGAGGAAGCATGTAAGAATGAAGCACAATGACAGACCACGTACGAGGGGTACAATAGCTGCTTTAGATACTGAGAGTGGTCCTAATTGTAGGCCCTTGAAAGGTTCAGCTCAGCTTCTTATCTCAAATAAATCCCCCCAAACTAAACCAGTGTGAATAGCCAACCATTCATCACAGGCAGTGTTCTTTGAGCAAGCCAACTATATTCTTACGTTGAAGTCCTAACCCCTAATATGATGATAATGTGAGAGTAAGGCCTTTGGGAGGTAATTAAGTTTAAGTAGATTAAAAGGGTGGGGCCCCATGACAAAATTAGTGTCCTTATAAGAGGAAGAGGCACTAGAGCTCAGTGTTTCTCTGCCATATGGGGAGACATCTAAAAGGCAGCCATCTTACATCACCCTGCAAGCCAGGAAGAAGGCCCTCACCAGAAAATGAATCTGCCTGCCACCTAATCTTGGACTTCCCTACTTCCAGAACTGGGAAAAAACAAATGTTTTTTGCTTAAGCCACCCAGTGCATGGCATTTTATTATAGCAGCCTGATCAGACTCTTACACCAACTGTTAGTTTGCTTGTCTGCTCCTGCTCTGGAGAAGGGAGGCTTGAGTTCTCAATATGCAAAGATCCTACTGCCTAGAAGGACTCTAGTTGACACACAGAGTCCTAGCATGTCAAGTAAAGAATGAATGTACTCAATTAGAGAGGCATAGCCCATTCTGCCTTCTAGGACTGTTTCCATCATTTCTGCCCTTCCCGTCCAGGTCATAAGTGTCAAAGGATACTTAGAGAGCCACAGACTACACACCAAGCATGTCTTCATGAAGGACTCAAGTTAAAAGCCAAAGCACAAAACATTTTCTCAGTATTTACCAACCTTAAGGGCAAATGAAATGAAAACTGGATTCTTGGGCGGCGCCTGTGGCTCAGTGAGTAGGGAGCTGGCCCCAGATACCAAGGGCGGCAGGTTCAAACCCAGCCCCAGCCAAATTGCAACCAAAAAAAAAGCCAGGCGTTATGGTGGGTGCCTGTAGTCCCAGCTACTTGGGAGGCTGAGGCAAGAGAATTGCCTAAGCCCAAGAGCTGGAGGTTGCTGTGAGCTGTGATGCCACAGCACTCTACTGAGGGCGACAAAGTAAGACTCTGTCTCTAAAAAAAAAAAAAAAAAAAAAAGAAAGAAAGAAAGAAAGAAAAAAAGAAATGAAAACTGGATTCTTTAGAACAATTTACTCAAGTAGCATGACTCTTAAAGGAGAAGGGGCTGGTGGGGCAGACAGAACCACACAGGGTACTTTACAGTATTCCCCAAAGTACCTGAGAAAGCAGACTTTGGCAGACATTTGTGAAAAGGTTCAAGTGAAGCTGATTTTCATTCCTACCAACACACTTGCCTGGAGAAATTTATATAAGTTGTGTCTATTCATGGCATTTACTTCATAAATTACAGTCATCTCATTTTCCAATCCTTTATTCCACTGTTCAAGCCAGCTACATATTGAGCCCTCTCCCACCTTTTCTCTAAAGCTTTCTGCTAAAAATATCTAATGGATTGCTAGTAGGAGGGCTTTTGTTGGGATTTTTGGATTAGGGAAGAAACAGGCACAACTACTGGGCAATTCCCATACAGTATGGTATTGCCTTGTGTTCAAATTCTGGATAATACAAAGGATAGTTAATTAATGGGCAATAAGGAAACCAAATAGATTTGAATATGGAGTGAGAACAAACGGATAAAAGCAAATGGAAGCTTATATGCCAGAGAGCCTGACTTGAACTTTAAAAAGCTCTGTGAGTAGGAGGGGCAATTAATTCATCATCCTGGTTAACACTCCAGAGGGCGTCTCTTATAGGCCACTGGGGTCAAGGCCAAGGTTTCCTTCTGTCCAGGTAGGGAAAGGATGGTCTTACCAACAAAAGCCATCACCTAGGAGCTCAACGACACTCAATCCCAGGCACAGGCCCATTTTCGAGGATTGAAAGAGCACCTAGAACTTCACAATTCATTAAGTGACAGGGAAAACAGTTTTTTCCAACTGTGGAAAGTGAGTATGACAAATATGTCATCTAGATTAATTATAATAAAAGGATTTTTCAGTCAAAAATAACAGTGGCTGCTGTAACAACACGCAAGGTTTGGGATTACCAACTACTAACTCTTCTGATCCATGAGCAAAATTCCTAAGTGCTTTTGTTTATAATTAAAGAGGAAGGGGGAAGACCTCAGGATCCTGGGCAAAACCTTCTTAGAACCTAGGAAACAGTGGACCCAAGAGGAATGACCCATTTGGTTTTTGGGAGAGCCAGAGCAAGGATGAAGCTTTCCTGACTGGACTGAGAATGAGCTTTCACATCTATTATATTAAACACACCCTTCAATCTAATCCCTAAATTGCCAAACTCTTCATAACACCCATGGTTTTTTTAAAGAAAAGCTGCACCCCAACATTACAGAAGACTTGTAGCAATATCATAGGACTCTTTGATCCACCCCAATATGGTACAGCCCAGGCTTTGGGACCACAGTCCACACTCAAATCAAAGGGAATTCAGCTCTGGAATTCAAATGTCTGCTCTAAAAACTCAGGGATGACAACATCCCTTCCACAGGACTGTTATGTGGACTGGCTGAGCGAGCCAACTTGCCAGATGAGTTCCTCCCTTCCCAAGTCCCGTTTCTTCTTCTGAGCCTGAAGAGCTTATCAACTCTTCTCTCCTGTTTTCTAGAAGATGTGTAACTAACCTAGAGAGTTGCCTCTTTGCAATCAAATTGCCAAGGAACTCTAACCCCTAAGGAGGAAATGCAGCCAACATCACTGCCCCCTACAGTCATTTCCCGGACAGCAACACTGGCTGCCCGAGGGTAGGACACTTCAGAGCACGAAGCTGCAGCTGCATCTAGAAGCCACACCCGGCCTCCCTCTCTGCCCTCTCACCTGCCATAACCCTAGAAAGTTGTGAATGGGCAGCAAGCGGCCCAGGCTTTAGAGGAGAAACCGTCCTCACTCTGTGCAGCTCACGCCAAATGTTACGAGGATTAATGAGCTAATGTCTGAAAAGAGCTGCGAGTTCCTGAGGGACAAGGTAGCCAAAAACTATAAAGCGCTGCCACATCCAGCAACACAAACTCAGCTGCAGCGAGAAACGTGCTAATTATAACCCGAAGACTTTTCAATGCGCTCCCTTGAGACAGATAAAAAAATTCCGAGAAGTCAAAATGTGTTTAGGTTGGCAAACCTGAGAGCCTGGAACCCCTAGATGAATGTAAAACCGCTCAGATGTAAATGGCACACCCTATAGCTCTGATTTGTTCCTGGCGGGTGCACAGACGCCAACAACTAGTGATTATTAAATTGAATATGGCCAGCAGGGGAAAACAAACTTCCCTTCCAAATGAAGGGCTTTATTTATAAGGGGTCCCAGTCTCATTCTGTGTGCTAATGTCCTCACCCAAGTCTTGTCCCTTGCCTTCTCCCCCAGCTTAAACAGCTTACAGAGTCATTCTTTCTGTTCTCTTTAGACTCACACCATCCAATCACATAAGGCACTCCCTCATTATAACCACAAGTACAATGATTTGCACCTGGCAGGCACCTACGTTGGGTTTCCTATACTCATGAGTTTTGGAGGCCCCTCCAGATCATTTTGTGTGGGGGGGGTGGGGGGTGGAGACAGAGTCTCACATTGTCACCCTTTGTAGAATGCTGTGGGGTCATAGTTCATAGCAACCTCAAACCCTTGGGCTCAAGTGATCCTCTTACCTCAGCCTCCCAAGTAGCTGGGACTACAGGTACCCACCGCAAGATCCAGCTATTTTTTGGAGACAGGGACTCGCTCTGCTCAGGCTGGTCTCAAACTCCCGAGCTCAGGTGATCCACCTATCTTGGCCTCCCAGCGTGCTAGGATTACAGGCGTGAGCCACTGCACCCGGACTTACCTCTAGATCAGTTCTTGAAGACAAGTGTCTATGCAAGGGTCGTACGTAAAATAGCACGGAGTACACCCGGGAACAACTACCTTCTTTTAAAAACATGGGCCTTCCCAGCCTCAAGCTGTTTTTGGTGACAATGGGGAAAAATGTACTGAATTTCGTGCATTCTTCTTGCTCCTGGGGTAAGGAAGCAAATTATCCCCCAAGAAAAACAACAGTTTTGACATTCCACAACAGACCACAGATGTTACAATGACTAGCACAGTGGATCTGGAAAAATACCCAGAAGGTCCAAGTTGCAGACACAGCTCTATGGTTAGCTCACAGTGAGACCTTGGGAACAAAGGTATGTAACACATCATCTCCTAAGATCCTGTCTCAGCTTCCATCACTGTTGACTCAACAAAAAAGGCTCAGCTCTGGAAAGAATGAGTTCCTTCACTGTGGGGTAAGCATGTGTCCTGTGTCCAGTTGCAAAGAATGTTAAACACCAAAAAGCCACCAGATGCCAGTCCACAAAAGTCTTTCTCAATTACATTTACTCAGAGGCAAAGGAGGGCGGCTCTCTTTATACTGACCTCACCACCAAAAAAATTGTATGGAAAGTGTCACCATACACAGCACCAAAGGAGACTCAGAGATTGAACTTGAGAAGTGCAGGCAGGGAGGCACATGTGAACACGTTCTATGTGTTTAGTACACAATCAGCCACACAATCAGTACACAATCAGTCACAAAACGGCTTTTCTAAAAATGCTTCTGCTTATGAAAGCAAAAGAAGTCTGAAGATTACAAATCAAAAATCTATGTATAAAGGAAGAGAAAAATTATGCATTCCTCACCAATGCAGCTTTGATAGTGCCTCTGTACTTGTGGTTGAAAACGTTTTCTAGAATGATAAAAATTCAGAAGCTTCCTCAAACAGCTATTAAAATAAAGTCTGATAAACTATGTAAACAAAGGGAGAGAGATTTATACATTTACATTACGATTTCATGAATGTTTATTACTTGAAAATTGATTAAACACAAATAGTTAAGATGTTCCAGAAAAGACACTGATATTGTAAATGAAGAAGGCAAAACTACTTTGTCATTTAAAAAGAATTTTTAAAGAAAATAACTAAAGCACCACAGTGGGTTACTCCACCTAAGTTGATTAAACTCAACAATCACATTAAAATTTGGAAGCATTTTCTATGTCAATTTCTAGTTTTTCCTGTTGGAAGCATTATTTCATATAAAAATCAAAGCCACCATAATTACATTTATCAATGTTAACTAAACCTGAGTAATCTGCAAATTTCCAAAAGCTCTGTAGGATACAGCAGTTATTTCATGTATTTATATAATACACATACACACAAATGCCATCCTCATACACACTTTTTTTCCTTAAATATGGCACACACTATCTGTACAGCTATACAAAAATCTATTTTTAGGCCAAGCACAGTAGCTCACTCTGGGAGGCCAAGGTGGGTAGATTGCCTGAGCTCACGAGTTCGAGACCAGCTTGAGCTAGAACAAGACCCTGTCTCTAAAAATAGCCGAGCATCATAGGTGGCGCCTGTAGTCCCAGTTACTCAGGAGGGGGAGGCAAGAGGGTCTGCTTGAGCCCTTAAGTTTGAGGTTGTTGTGAGCTGTGAGGCCACCGGCACTCTACCAAGGGTAACAATGTGAAACTCTGTCTCAAAAAAAGAAAAATCTATTTTTAAAGTTAATTAGCTTGACCACATATAGAGTCATACAACAAATTTTCCCAAGGAAAGTTTTTGTATAAAATAAAATATACAATAGTAAACTTGTAAAAGCCTGATGAAGCAAAGTTCATTTCCTTCTACAAGTCATTTATCAAAAAGGGGCTTCAAAATACATTAGTATGCCTTATCTCACCTTTCATCAAATTAAAAGGCCTGAAAACTTAAAATTTACATTTCTGACCTTATGCTTATCTCTCAATAGTTAGGTAGATAGAAAAACTAAAGAGTTCTCTTAAATGTCACAATCACAAGGCCCCCCAGCTTAGAAATTAAAGTGCTTACCAACTTTGCTTCTCCATTGTTCTTTCCACTGGTTTAACTAGCACTTGAGCATTCAGTTCGCAAGAGAGAGAGAGAGACAAACATTCGTTGTGACAGGGAGAACACACTAAGTACAACAAATATTTTGCACACAGATAAGAAGAGAAAAGTAGGTCAGTGCCCTGGGACTAGGAAGAAGCGGCCTCAGTGTCCATCCAGGACAGCATGGTGTGATTACCCATGCTGGACTCGCTCCTGTTCACAACATCACACTCTGACTCCTGCTCCTAACAGACACAAGGCACTGGGTAGGCACAGAGGGAAGAAAGAACAGGAAGACAGCTACTGCTTCCCAGGCATTTGCAGTTTGGTTAGGGAAGAAAATACTTAAGAGCAAGGTAACCGACAAAACAGGTGCTCCTACATGGCACCTGATTCACCTCAAAATGAGGAATTATAGAGATTAACCTTTATGTTTAGAAACAGAGTTATTACCATGGCACAGGAGGATCACGTGATGGCTAAAGGAGTCAAACTTGACCTTGTCCTTGAAGGATAAGTAGAACGTGATAAAACATAAAAGAGCTTATAAGAAAGTACAAAACACATTCAGAAGACAGTGACTAGGCAGAGGTATAGGGTATAAGGAATAGGGCACCAGTGGGTAAAGACTCTAGGACAAAAGGTGAGCTAAAGCTTAGACTGGGAGTGGACCCTAAGGAGCTTACAGTTCAGAGTGGAGGGAATGGGTGTGAGGAGAGAGGGAGGCACCCCACAGCCTAGCTCCTGGGCCGGCACCACACACCCCATCTTACGCACCTGCACCACTGCACGGCTGTACCACTGCACCACACAGCCTATCTCATGCACCTGCACTGCACAGCCTATCTCATGCACCTGCACTGCACAGCCTATCTCATGCACCTGCACCCCACAGTCTATCTCATGCACCTGCACCACACAGCCTATCTCATGCACCTGCACTACTCCCCTGCACAGCCTATCTTGTGCGCCTGCACCACACAGCTTATCTCATGCACCCGCACTACTCCTCTGCACAGCCTATCTTGTGCGCCTGCACCACACAGCCTATTTTGTGTGCCTACACCACACAGTCTATCTCATGCACCTGCATGGCACACCCTATCACATGCACCTGCACCACACAGCCTATCTCATGCTCCTGCACTGCTGCCTGCACAACCTATCTCATGCACCAGTACTGCACACCCTATCTCATGCGCCTGCATTGCATACCTTATCTCATGTACCTGCACCCCACAGCCTATCTCATGTGCCTGCACTGCAGAGCTTATCTCATGCATCTGCACCGCACACCCTATCTCATGCACCTGCACCGCTAATTGCACAGTCTATCTCATGCACCTGTACCGCACACCCTATCTCGTGCACCTGCACCGCACAGCCTATCTCATACACCTGCACCACAGAGCCTATCTCATACACCTGTACCACATAGCCTATCTCCTATGCCTGTACGGCACACCCTACCTCATGCACCTGCACCACTGCATGCACAGTCTACCTCGTGCACCTGCACTGCACAGCCTATGTCATATGCCTGCACCACACAGCCTATCTCAGGCACCTGCACCACACAGCCTATCTTAGGCGCCTGAACTACATACCCTATCTTATGTGCCTGCACTGCACAGCCTATCTCATGCGGCTACACTGCAGGCATCACTGACCTCAGTGCACCCAGATGGAAACAAGTAGGACTGAGAGTGATGGTCTGATGGAAAACAAAATTGAGGACAGCCACTATATACAGATGACAGGGAGCCACCAAAACTTTCTGGAGCAAGTATAGAAACAACAAACTGAAAGGAGGTTTCAGCAGGAGAAGACAGTCGAGTTTGTTGGGAGGACCACTGGATGCAGGGAGAAGAACTGCTCTGTGCCATGGCTGAGTCTGAGTACTGCAGAAAAGTGGGCCAGCCAAGGGGGAAAACAGGGACTGAAATCAAGTTGTGCTCCTATGGGATTGTGTTAGCCCCAAAGGGAGGCTTTTTCTAACTGCATAAAAGCCCTGGGCAAGTTAACAGCAGAGAACCCTGCCGGGGCACAGGTCCAGCAGTTCAGGAATAAGAAGCAGAGTGGTGCTAATGGAAATGAAGCAAGAGGAGAAGAGCAGGAGAAATCACAGATGAGCCTATCACAAAGGTGAGACACCAAATGGATGGAGGTGCATGAGAGAGAGGAGGGTTTAAGACTAAACTAGCGGCCCTCTTATCCCAATGCATAAGGACAGGTTAGTTGATTTTTTTTTTAAGCCAGTTAAATTTGAAATTCATCAAAGACAGAGCTTGTCATTTCTACATCCATTTATAACTGGGGCCAGCAAACTATGTCTGTGAGCCAAATCCAGTCCTTGCTCTGTTTTTGTAAATAAAATTTTATTGGTCCACGGAGGGTGCCCTGGAGTACAAAGGCTGCACACAGCTAAGAGCCCCCCTGATCCACAACAGACACAGTGAGAACGTGGCTTACTGCTGTGAGCCAATAAGACTCTTGGGTTTTGCATAATCACAACTTAACCCACCAATCCTGAACAATGGACATTAGTAAGGATACTTTTTATTTTTATGATCCTCCCAGTCCTTTACAGTTTATCTCAGCCACTCCTAAATTAGTTACAGTCATTTATAGAAACTCACTCTTATTGGGTGGTTTCCAAAGCATGTGAATAAATTTTCACAGAGACAATTCTGTTTGTGCACATATTTAAAATCATTGTATTAACTGACAATAATCAGCACAACTGACAAACACAGGTTTGGGAATTAACACAGTAAAGTCTGGACAAGGATACATCTCAACTGGTAGGAAGAGCAACTCAAGAGCACACTACAGGGTAGCCCTCTACCTTTGAGAATTAGGGTTCTGAGCATCAGCTGACACACTTTCCAGAGGGAAAGACAACACCAACTAATCCAGCAACTCTGGTAAGAGCTAGTACTACTTTCTAAAACTCTGAGCGTAGACAGTTATAAGAATCAATAGTACTATCATATTATGGACTGGAAATCTGGTTGACTTTTCAAAACTATATCCAACTACCATATTTGTTCTGTCCCCAAAATATAGTCGTAAGTGCTTAAGTCATTTAAGAAAGTACAAAAATAACACTTCAAACCCACAACCAGACATAGAGTCAAGAGTACAGGGTCAAATGTCAGTCCATGAATTGGCTCTTAGAAATAGAATAAACACGTAAGTTACTATTGAAAACTAAAGTTGAGTTTCATGCTTTAAAATTGCATGCTTCTTTAAAATTGTTAACACAGATAAATGTTCTTCTCAAAGAGAATTTCACACTCTTTAAAGAGCAAGGGCTCCCAGAAAAATATGGGTGCTTCTAGGTAGCCAACCATGACTTACATGCTTTTAGAAATCCAATAGTCAGCGTCTTGAACAAAAAGATGATCTATATAGAAATGATATTGACATATTCCAATAGCATATAGAGAAAAACACTATGTAAACACATATATACCAGAAACCCCCAAACAGCCAATATCTTGTACACAAATACACACCAGAATCCCAAAACAACCAAATATGGTTTGCGTCACACAAGTCAACCCTGACCCCTTCACCGACACATGCATATAAGGCTCCCCACTCAACATCAAATAGGATAATGTTAATCTCTGTAGAGCTTTAATTCCAAAAGGAAAAAAGAAAAAAAAAAGCCTCTCTGGACAAAAAGACAGTAATAACACACCCTCCAAAAATAATTCTGCCCCCAGACTCTACTGGGATTGCTACCCACTCAGTCTCATTTTAACCAAAGTAGGCGCTTGGAAAGAAAGGAACCTCTCTGGCTGTTCACGTCCCACCGCAGCCACTCCTTATTTCCCTTAGTAGCTTCTCCTTTCTCCGCTTGTCTCCAAAATGTTTTCCCCTAGACCCCAATTATCCACCTTCTTCTCATCCCACTCCACCTTCTATGTGACCCTAACACCACCCACATCTTCAACTACACCCAGATGCTCGTGACTCCTTCATCTGGACCCCAGACTCTGGCTTTTCCCCAAGCTTCCAGGGGGTCTGATGAACCCCTCTTTCACTGCCTGGATGTCCCACATGGCCAACTGAACCCCACATCAGCAGCCCTCCCGTGCTGAGCATTCTCCACATCATACCAGCCAGGAACTAGGGAGTTATCCCAGACCACAAATCTCCCCCCATCATCCACCCCATGATTAGAGAAGGGTACACTAAAGAGTTCACAACCACCTTTGACCCAATCACCTCATTCTCAATGTCCATTGTCAGAAGATCATCTGAAATACAGAAAAGGCGTGTCTACAAAAACGCTCATCACAGTAGAATTTACAACCTCAAGGTGGCAGAAGCAACCCAAATGCCCAACAATGAAGGGATGTTTCAGAAAATGATGATACTCAATGGAATAATATACAACGATAAAGTTTATTTCTAAAACTCTACAACAGTGTGGAAATATATGCATCCTATGATTATAATCATATTCTAAAATGGACACATAAAAAACTAGAAAAGGCTCATGTTTGCCTTCTTTAATTCTGTTTTCCAATATTTCCCTCTGTAATGTTCTTTAAATGATTCTCTAATACAAAATATCCAAAATAGAATTCTAGTGACCTTGGAGTTTTGAGTGGCATGGTTTCGACACAGGCTTGGTTTCAGGATCAATGGGGAGTTTACCCCCGAATTCCTGTATCCCGTCCTCAGCTGCCACTGCACATCCTGCTACATCTGTTGCAACACCAATACAAAATCCCGTGAAATAAAGTTCCTCCCTAAATCCTATTATGCTTCTAGCCTTCAGCATGAGAATCTCAAAATTGATTCATTCTTTCAAGAAATCCAACTGGACATATAAACAGCTGCACAACTGCAGAACTGGGCTCCCAACATCTGCCGAGGTTATTAACTGTTCTAGTAAGAAGATCACATGCACAAGCTGGTGCCAAGAGAGCAACTGTAAGACTGGAAGCTGAACCCCGGAGAAGGTGAAGTCGGCTACACATCCAACATCTGACAGGCTGACTGCCTGCCAGGGAAGAGGGCACTTTCACCATCGGAGGGAGGAGTCGTCAGGTACCACATCCCAGAGTCCACGGGACACGAAACAGGTCACCCTTAAGAGCACAAAATGATACAAGCTTTCTTTAAAATCATACCTGTGTCCCTGTGTTTGTTTTCTATAATTCACAACCAATGCCAAGTATGAAGGCTGAGCTGATAGCTTCCACACCCATATGCTTGACACTATCCTCCCAACAACTTTATTCCCCTCCTCGGTAGAGTGCACATGAAATAAACATACAAGGCCATGGCAACGCCTGCGCAGCTCTGTCATAAAACCTAACAAGCAGCAAATACAGACCTTTCCACAACTCTGGCCTCCCTCTGAAGGGGTATACAGTCGTGCTCCATATACAACCTTTTGCACATATGATGATGGCCTCGTAAGATTGTAATCAGCTGAAAAATCCCTATTGCCTCATGACATTGTAATGTAAGTTCTTTCATAAATGTAGTGAGGCCTAAGTGTACAGTGTTCGTGAAGTCACCGTCGTGGGCAGTCATGTCCTCGGTCTTTTCGTTCACTCCCACTCCCTCCTGATTCATCCAGAGCAACCTGTAGTCCTGCCAGCTCCATTCATGGGTAAGTGTCATATACAGCTGTACCGGTTTTTTTATAAATTCTTTTGAAAAAAAAAAAAAACCACAGAATTCTAGTTATACCCATTCTATATGTTTAGATTTTATTGTAATTATACTAGACATCCTTTAAGCAGAGAAAGAATCATCATATACAGTATGCAGGTCTTTATGCCATGGTCAAATTAGACATTTGCAGCTGGAGATGAAAAACATGACAAACTGGGGAGCAGAGTATGGAAAGGCATCACCCTACTTCCATTTATTTACATAACCTCAACTAGATTTTACATTCAACTGAGCAATCTCAATGATATCAATGGTATTTCTCAGGTTAACAGCTCTTTGGCTAATTCCAGGCAACACTGCTGTAACCAAACTACCTTCTTCAAAATCTGTGTCGGGATTATTGTGAAGATCCTTACAGGATGCCACTGCTTATGAATAAATTCTCACAGATAAACTTTGCAGGAAAGCCCGTTTCTCTACTCACAATTACACAAGAGGAGCATGAAAGAAAAACTGAAAAGCTCACTGAACTTTTCATAAAAGTAATTAAAATCAATGGGCTCTTGAAGAAATTTGTCAGATTTGGCACGGTTTCCTCGTAAAAAAAAACGTACTTTGGTAATTTTCCAGAATTTTGTTCTTCCAGTTGGGAAAAGTTTAAAATTTTTTACACATACCAAAATGGTAGCACACAAATAACATTAAGCTAAATAGGCAAGAAGGAAAAATTTTAACATCAACATTCCCCCAATAGTCCCCTTCCTTTCAGCCACCCAACCCCCCGCCCCACGAATCATGATACTTTTAGGAGATCACAGACTCCTCCCAAAATTGGTTAACTAGTTAGTAAGGTAACTAACTAGTCAATTAATTGTAACTAAGGAAAAGGCAACTCATATTTCTGAGGGTGTAAAACTGCATTTATTTTTATGATTAAAAATGAGAAATAAAATGTATGCTTTATTTTGAATTAAGTAAATGCGTGCGTCACTTCCACATGACAGCAAGTGAGAGAAGAAAGTTGGGGGGTTAAAAGGAGCAATTTTCAAGGGGAAGGAAAGTAAGGAAAAGGGTAACAGAAGAGAGGGAGTAACAGATGGCCAGAGGCCCACCCAGGGAACACAGGGGAAAACAGAAAGGGAAAACAATGACAGAAAAAGCAACACTCAGAGACAGCAGGGCTTCCCAAACCACATTCTCTTCTTCTTTTGCAGATACTTCTGCTAGAGACTTTAAATACTGTTGCATTTCTGCAACTATAAGCACCCACAGGAAAGCACTACACCTGCAAATGCCGCTAGAGTAGACCTTGGACACTGCCAGACTAACTTTTCTTTTTTTAATGTAATGTTATTATATTATTACTAGTACAGAAATAATGTAACCAGATTATAGATTTAGAAAATAAGAAAGGTGAAAGTTACTGTTAACATTTTGGTTTCTTTCTTTGCCATCTTTCTTCCTACATCTTTTCCCAAACAATAACTGGAATCCTGTATCCAATCATAAATTATAAGCACTTCTGAGATTCACAGAGGTCTGAGTAGCTGGTGGGGCAGAAGGGGAACCCAGGCATCCACATTAGGGAAGACTGAGGGGCGTACGCTCTGTGCCCGATGCTGTTCTAGCAACTGCACGTGTGTTCACTCTTTTCATCCTTACTACAGCCCAACGAAGAAGGCTTTATTATTACCCACATTTTGCAGATTTAAAAAAAAAAAAATAAAGCCCCAGGTCCTGGGCTACTAAGCAGAAGATTCAATTTTAAAACCAATATTTTCTCCAGTGCCCAGCCCATTTCCATTGCACCACACAGTTCCTCAGTATAGAGAGGACTCCCCTTAATGCAAGGCTCACACAGGCTTGTCCCAGGTGCAAAGCCTGCATGACCAAAAACAGCAGACGGCAACTGTAAAGGGAGTAATGTATGTGTAACTCGGACTGGATCCCAGGATGACCTTTCTCCCACGCGTTATGTCTGAGCCCTCAGTGTGTGTTTGGAGAGGAGAGGGGAGGGGAGGGGACAGGACAGAGACACTGGAAGAGCCATAGCTGACCCTGCTCAAGACCCTTCCCAGGAAGCCAGAGTGGTCTTCTTCCAACTTGACCTCACACAGCAATAACCCACTCCATTAGTGCAGAGCCCAGAAGGAAACTGCTGAGTATGACACCCATGTGACCAGCAGACACCAGCACTCAAAGACCATGGTCACAGCAGTATAAGGGGGTTAGGGCACAGCTGTGGTCCCGTTCAAGCCTCATCACAGAGGCAGTTCTCTCCTAATTCAGGCAGTTTCATGGTGGACTGGTACATACTAACCGAACAAAAATAAGCATCTCTATTTCATTTTGTCATGATCTATACACTATTAACTACTACTAAGAATAACTTGATTGAAGTCACTGATTACTAAAATTCTCATCCATGTACCATTAAAAGAAGAACCCCATCTTTAGCACTTGTGAGCCTTTTTCATTGTCAGACAAACAGGCTCTCTCTGGACCCCAATCTAAATTCCCCTCTCCTTACCTTCTTTTTCCTTCCAGCACCTGTCCTTTTCCTTCACAGCATCTACTCCAAGCCATCGATACATATTTATCTGTATACCTCTCTTCCCTCACACTCCGAGATACCAGAAATTACATCTGCTCTGTTCCCTCTTGACAACTTCAGCACCTACTACAAGGTCTGGAACACGCTAGGCACCCAAACATTTGATGAATGAATGTATGTATTAAATAACTAAAAGTCACCCCTCTCTTGACTTCTAGGAGTATTACATACAACTTTAAAATTAAAGTGAATTGTGACATTGCCAATACAGTCTAATTTATTTCATGTTCTATTAGAAAAGCCGCTGGACTATAGGCTCCCACAGCAAACATAGATTTAGATGTGACCTTGATCAATCAAGAACCATTCACAAAGAGGTACAAAATCAATGCCTTTCTTGTACTCCAGCAATACCAACCAGAAAGATACTGAACAATCCCATTCAGACCAACCACAAAAACCATGAAACACCTTGGTACAAATTTAACAAAAGATGTGAAAGAGTTTTTCACATAAAATTGTAAAATTTCATGAAAGACATAAACGACCTAAATAGATAGGTTTATCAGGTTTGCAGATAAGAAGACATGAAACCATAAAGACATCAATTCTCCTCAAATTTCTATCAAATGCAATGCAATTCCAATAACACAAAATCTAAAAGACACACAATAACAACTGCAATACACGCTGCAATTCCAATAACACAAAATTTAAAGACACACAAAACAACAAGCTTAGAGAATACACCCACAAGGTAACCTGCGGGGAAATGGAGGAAAAAGGGATATGTGTGTCATGTTTCACAAATATAGAAATATAACACAAATACAGAAAATGGTATTTTGCATCAACTCCAACAATTTAACTATGAGATATACAAAGTTACTTTCAGCACTTTACTGTGTTTCAATTATTCTCTCTTAAGCTGTGAAACATCCTAAATTCTAGGGAAAGCTGATGAAGTGTCCGCATGACAGGTGAAGAGGGGATTCCAGAGAAAAGGAGAGTTGCAAGAGAACAAGGAGATAAAGAAGCATGAGACGGAGTTAAGAGTGAACAAAGAGAGCTCACGCAGAATGCACACTCCTTGGAAGCCAGGCAGTGACAGACCTAAAATTAGTAAAATGAAGTGATGACTGCAGTGTCATCCAAAATTAATATCCCTCAAAAAATGGCACAATGATAATGTAAGTTGAGATATATCAAGGCTGTATCTCCCTCTCAGGAAATTCTCAGCACCAAGCCACAAATAAAGGCCATGAGGAATCCTTCTGCAAAAGAAAACTTATTGAAAACACTGTTTAATCCAGCAATTCCAACATGTACTTGGCCAAAGAATCTTTTCTCATACCAACGTCTTGATTGATGTCTTTATGGTTTCATGTCTTCTTATCTGCAAACCTGATAAACCCATCTACAAACATCTACTAACTTGATGGTTTTTATTCCCAACCTACTAACTTTTCACAGAACAACCCACATTAGGTAATGCTAAACCAGCCTTTTAAAGGTCTGAACCATAGTGCGGGCTAAGGGTTTGAAGGAAAGAGCAAAAATAATGGCTAGGACACCTGTAATCCTAGCACTTTGAAAGGCCAAGGCCAGAGGATCTCTTGACCTCAGGACTTCGAGACCAGCCTGAGCAACGATGGGATCCTGTCTGTACTAAAACTAGAAAAATTAGCCTGGTGTTATGGCAGGTGCCTGTCGTCCCAGCTACGAGGGAGGCTGAGGCAGGAGGATGGCTTGAACCCAGGAGTTTGAAGTTGCTGTGATCTAGGTAGATTTCAAGGCAAGAGAATGGTCTCAAAAACAAAAAAGAAAAGGCAAAAATAAGAGATAACAACCGAACATGCTGACTGACTGGTTGAATGTAAGGGTCACAGAAAATGGGCAGCAGGTGATGCTCCTGGAATACAAAGTCAAGATGATAATGCTATGAGCACAAACAGCGGACTTCAAAGGGCTCAACTTTCAGGCAATAGTCCTAAGCTCAGATTTCCATGCATTTGGAGACATAGGGATGTATTTCCCTAGGAAGAAAATAAACTAAGAGGCTAAAAGACTTGGGGTCTAGTTTCCAGATCTATCCCCTGTTAGTCCTATGAGCTGAGCAGGTCTAAAGTACTATGAAGTGGTGACAGGGATGACCTTTAAGGCCCCTTTTCATTGTAACATTCTACCATTTCAAAAACTGAGGATTTAAAATCAAAATACCAATATAATCAAGTTCTATCTTTAAAGAAGGTGTGAAATGCACAGAATATGGGATAAAAATAAATAATTCAAAATGAATTTAAATATAAGGAGGGGTTTTTTTTGAGGTTGAGTCTCAGTCTGTTGCCCAGGCTTAGAAGAGCACTGTGGTCTTAGCCTAGCTCACAGCAACCTCAAATTCCCGTGTTCAAACACACTTCATGCCTCAGCTTCTCATGTAGCCAAGACTATACAGGTGCTGGCAACTACACCAGCTAATTTTTCTATTTTTGATAGAGACTGGGTTTCACTCTTGCTCAGGCTGGTCTCGAACTCCTGAGCTCAAGAGATCCTCCCACCTCGGCCTCCCAGAGTGCTAGGATTACAGGCCGGAGCCACCATGCCCGGCGGAGAGGTTTTTAAGCACTTACATGATTATGGATATTCAAGAGACATCCCTGTACCCTTCTAAAGCTGACATGGAGGACTCAACTCTGCCTCCCTCCCCCAATGTCACAGAATACCAAACCAAGTAAGCCCTGAATATGACCCAATGTGGCGGTTCATGTATTCTTATAAATACATTTCAAGAGCCTGGAGATTTCCAGCAGGTGAGAACTTCTTCCTAGATGGCTCAGTACATTAGGGACAGATCAAACCCTGCAGTCTGCCTATTATGTCTGACTAAGGAGACTAGAGAACTGTAAAAAATAACCAGCCGTGCAATTGGCATAGGCCTAATGCTTATGAAAAAGAAGCTTTTCCTAAAAGCATTGAAGCTGTAGCTCTATAATAAATGAAACAGCGACAATTCTATCTAAAGCACTTTCAAGGGGAAAAAAGATCAGCTAAGACCTGAGCATGTCTGCAGTCTGAATACCACTAACAGAACTTTGGGGTCTAGTACGGAATTTAAAATGAAGCAGCGCTAAGGGATGAGAGGTGTACACTGTAAAACTGAAGTGGGGGCCGGCAAGATTCTTGCAATCAAGGTTCTTTGTGTACTTTTGTGGGATTTTTTTTTTTTTGGTTGCAGTGTGAAAATGCTTTCATGAAACCAGTGAAAATGACTAACTCCAGGACACATACTATAACAAAACCAGTCACTAATAATGCAAGCTACTGTCCTTTCGATTTTCTGAAAACTCTTTAAGGATGCTGCATTCTTTTCCTTTAATAAGTTTTAAGACCTGTAATGTACAATTCTGAATTGTATTTTCATTATCCCACAGCAAAATTAAGCCACCTGTGCCATTTTAAAGCAACCTGAGCCCAGGAAGGATTGGATTGAAGGTCCCTGGAAGGCAGAGATTTAGTCTCCCCTTAGGCCTCTCTGGGTTATCAAGGAAAGACAGGCGCCTGTTATGTTTAGAAGCTTATCACATTTACTGATAAGCAGCAGAAGAATGTCAATTTTCACTTGCCAGTGGCTATCTGGAAAGATTATAAACTCTAGACGAACTCTCTTCTTCCCCACGTCGTTCAGTGTCTTATCCTCTAAGCCCCAGCTCTGCCCTGGCCCTCGAACCATTTCATCCACATACACCAGGACCCTCCGCTCCAACTGGATGCCTACCAGCAAAGTGCCCAGAGGTAGACTGGTGAGCAGTGATCAGACAAACCCCCCACAGACTCCCAGATGACAATTTGATTCCTGAGGAGAAAGGCGCAGCCAGGGACCAACTGGATGCTCAGTCGGATCAGCGGCAGGCTGAATCTTATTTCACTAACTCTCCCTCCTCCAGAGAGGAGGAGGGTGCTGGGCTGGGGGAGAAAAGGAGCAGAAACTGAGGAACAGTTCAACCAACCCTCCCAGCGCTGGACCAACCAAGGGCTCTGACAGGAACCCTGACTCCAGGTGACAAAGAAACAAGTCAGGGAAGGGGAGACTCTCAGGTGGGCTCTCCCTCTAATGCCCTCTCCTTACAACTGGCCCCCAAACATCAAAGTACTGGCCCAAAGCTGCAGAGTACTCTACACTTTGGGGCGGTTTTGTATTGTTCCAGAAAGCAAGCAGTCTTTGGAGCTTGATCTTTGGACTATTGACTCAATCCCTCATTTACAAACATCTCCTACTATAGGACAGCAATGAAGATGCAATGAAATAACCTATTAAAGGAGCCAGCTTGCAAAGCCAGCACCCAATACTTAATAAACGGGAGCACGAATACCATATAACACAATATGAATGATTCATTCTTTGGGGACTTGGCATTTCTTGTCCACAAAAGCCTTTTAAAATGCAAATATACCCAGAGTCTATTAACAGCCTTAGTGGGGGTGAACTGCAGGCATGTTGAACACAGGATGAGACAGGGATGCCAGCAGGTGTGGGGAGAAGAGGGTGGGAGGGTACCAGGACTTGCCCTGTGATGGTGCAGACAAGGTTATTCTAACCTTCTATGGAATGGTACTCTATCTACCAGTTTGGGGCCCCAGGGTTTAAAAACAGAACCCCTTCTAGATGGCACCTGGGTTTGTCTTCCTTCCATTCCCTTACTCCTGTTTGTTTTCAGCTTTTGTCTCTGAAGCATTTGTTGCACTGGCCTTGGTCACCACAGTTGTCATAGTCATTTTCTTCAATTCGACAATATCCACTCTCAGAGCACACCCATTTGCCCCCCTGTGACATCGTCCTTGTCCTTGGAGGTACAGTGGAGTTCCTTTCTTGCTTTTCTTTTTTTTTTTTTGCAGTTTTTGGCTGGGGTCGGGTTTGAACCTGCTACCTCCAGTATATGGGGCCAGCGCCCTACTCCTTGAGCCACAGGAGCCTCCCTCCTTTCTTGCTTTTGAAAGATGACTAATGCATTGCCTTACATCAACTGTATACTTAATAATATACAAACTAGTGAAGAAGGGACTGAGAACTAAAATAACCTACCAAAGGCTGTAAACGTGCCGTGCTGCTGAGCACCCTTCTTCTCCCACCCCCACCCCGTGCTTCTCAGCTGGCAAACTGGAATGTGCCCACCTGCAGGAACTCAGCAGACCATGTGTCTGCCTCCCCTCAACAGGTAAACTCTAACATAACCAGTGGAGGAGAATTTAATAGCGTAAGGTAGTTAAAGCTATTGCCACCCATGCCAGAAAACTTGAAGACCCCAAATGGTGTCCTAGCTTCAAATAAACAAACAAATAAAGGCAGCACTTTCGGTCTTCAAATTCTTATCTTAGGAACAGAAAAAACTAATATTGACTTTTCCGTGCACCCAGGAGCATTCTGAGGAATCCACAAACAATCCATGATGCCAAGTGTTAAACTCCATTCTGCTCCTCCTCTTGCTGGTCACTCTTGGGCTCAGGTCTGGGGCCTCCTGCCCAGCACCACTCTCCATGCCACTTCAAGGATAGACACCACTTTGATTCCCTTTTCATGTTGATGCCTAAACTAGTTCACTTCCCCTGTGCGGAAGGGATGAGCACAGAAATCATGTGGAATGTGTGTTCCCACAGAGCTCAGAAATTTGATGATCTCAGAGGATATTGTAAAGAAGGACCCTTGACACTTCCCTAAGGAAGAATGTCTTCTGTAAAAGGCTACTGCCAGGACAAAAGGCATGTGCTGGGAAAATCTATGGCCTGCTGCTGTGTATGTTTCCAATTCTGATGTCCCACTTCCTCTTTATAATCACATTCCTTCCCCCCTTATTTCTCTCCTAAAAAGATACTCCAGCATTGGGTCTCAGTTAAGAAGCAAAGTGCAGTGTTCTATTAAAGACTGTAAGATACAAAGGGCTTAAAGCGAATTTCAATAAACATAAAAGACTTGAATACTATAGAAGATCTACTCCATTTTATCACTTTTAAACATTTTAAAAGAAAGAACTTATTTTTAAATGTTAGCAGACTAACTTTTTAAAAATAAAGTTCCATACAGCTTATTCACACAGAACATGACATAACTTTAACAATACAGTTTTAGGAGTCGCGAAGTCCCTAACTGGCCTTCCAAAACTATCTTGCAGTGAGTGGCTTTGGGAAAGCTCAATTACAATAATATATGGGAAAGTGATTTGAAATCTGTAAAGGGCAAATCAACAACACAGTCAAATTGTCGGATATCATACTACACGGTGATACTGAAAAAGCATGGGCTTTGGAATCAAGAGTTCAAATCATCACCACTTACCAGTTAACTACACCAGTAGAGATGGTCCTCAACTTAATGATGGTTTGATCTACGATTTTTTTTACTTTAAGATCATGAGAAAGTGACAGGCGTTTAGTAGAGACTATATTTAGAATTGAGAATTTTGACCTTTTTCAGGAGCTATGATACACAATATAGATGATCTTTCTTAAGGCTGGGCAGGGCCAGCAAGCCCCCGTCCAGCTCCCAATCTGCCAGGGTAAACAACCCATACTCTACACCCCTTACAACACATCTGTGTTGCCAGATGATTTTTCCCAACTGTAGTCTAATTTAAGTATTCTGAGCACTTTTAAGGTAGGCTAAGTTAAGCTATCACCTGTAGGTTAAGTGTACTAAACGCATTTTTTTTTTTTTTGAGATAGAGTCTCACTTCATCACCCTTGGTAGAGTGCCTTGGTGTCATAGCTCAAAGCAACTTCAAATTCTTGGGCTTAAGTGATCCTTCTGCCTCAACCTCCTAAGTAGCTGGGATTATAGGCACCAGCCACAATACCCAGCTATTTTTTTAGAGACAGGGTCTCACTCTAGCTCAGGCTGGTCTCAAACTCCTAAACTCAGGCCTCCTCAGCCTCCTAGAGTGCTGAGATTACAGGTATTAGCCACCTGCCCAGCCCTAAATGCATTTTTTGACTGAACAGTATTTTCAACTTAATGATGGACTTATCAGACATAACCTCACCATAAGTCCAGGACCATCTGTACGGTGTAAGCAGCAAAGCACCTAACTCCTCTAGGCCTCAGTTTCAACTGTAAAATGGAGATGATGACCACATCATCAAGTCGTTGTGAGGATGAATACAGTTAATGTATGTAAAACTCCTGGCACATAATAAAAACTTATTCAATGATACCTATAATTATTGTTAGGCTATTTAATTACAATCCAAATGTTCAGCTATTGAAAATAGTAGAGGGGAGGTGGAAGAGAAGAGAATCTTACTCAAAGAAGGACAAATGCTAAAAACATGGATGCTACAAGCTGAGGATCCCTTCTTAGCCAAACACCACCCACCCACCTCACCCCCACTGATGTCAGATGCTCCTCCTTGCTTTGCATAACTGTGCAGCAATCAGGGAAAGTTAGTCTTTAACTCCAGGCTTGACAAAGTGATGATTCATCCTGAGAAGGGGGTGCAGGCTCTGCCAGCCTTCACACACAGTCAGGCATCCACTGGGACAGTAGAGGCCAGAGACCAGCTATGTAAGGCTTCCTCTATCAACAATCCACACCTGCAGTGGCAGTAGTGTTTTAAGGATCCCCTATGCACACCTCTGGTAACATGCTCTGCATTTTGTTAACATACAGACCAATGAGCACTTGGGAGGCATCCCGTTGTGTTGTATTTCAAAAAACATTTCACAACATAAATGAAAAGTACAAAACAGTAAGTCAACAGCGACAAAAAGTCTTCCTCTGTTAGCTGCCCTGGCACAATGCTTTCGAGGCAGTGCGTCAGTTATAATGACAAACAGCTTGACAGTTGGACACCATCCCGTTTCAACTTCATGATCCTAATGGCTCCTGAGGACAAGTCCTAATGTTTTTCAGGCTGGCCTGAAAATCTGACCACATCCCCCATGAAAAAGACAAACCCTCAGCAGTAGCTTGTTCAGCCCTTTTCCATTACCACTCAATGTGCAGAACACATCTCCCCGCCCCCCAAAGTAAACTCCTATTCTCCTTCTAAGGTTAAGAGGCTTTCAAACCTGGTTCATCTTAAAGTGACTGGCCAAGGGGCTGGTTTCACAGTGGACCCTTTGTTTGTCAGAGGCAGCACCGGGCCACTTCCCAGCCCTGTCTGCAGCCAGATTACTACAAGGAAATGTCTCTTAAATTATCACCACAGTAATTCTAACCCTCCGTCTGACTTTGGGATCCTTCCACCAGTGTCCCATAGGCACAAACCATGAATGCCTGGAAATGTCAGTCTCCTCCCAAAACAGTTTTGCTTGGAATACCCCATTCAAAAAACACAAATCATTCAGTCCTCCATGGCTCCCTCCCAAGGTTGGCCAATCCTTTTGGGACTCTTGATTTCAATCTAGAAAAGGGTCACTTAACAAATGCCTGACACATTACATTTAATTCTACCTTCCCCTAAAAAAAACCCATTCAACACACTGCAGAGGGTTCTCTTTCTTATTCCAGATGATCCTCAGGTGGAGAGTGAAAGCCTAGGACTCTCCAATGCCATGGCTCCATGGCTGCTCAGCTCAAAAACCAAACGGGGGGGGGGGGGGAGAGGGGGGTGATGTATTTTCTGGAACAGACTGTAAAGGGGGTTTTCAATTGTGTTACATAACCTGACTCACTTACTTAGCAGCTTCTAATTTTCTGGTGGTATGCCCCCCCTCAAACATTCCTGGAAAATGGTTATACTATATTACAATGGAAAAAATTATTTTATGTCAAAATTGATTTTGTAAAATTTGTCTTCTATCCATTCCAACCAATATCCACTAGCTACAAACACACTTCTACAAACAAATACCTTGATTCACAACAAAATCTTTTAAAACCCGTTTTTTTAAGCCGTCTTCCATTGTAACTAACAGGATTTGCTTTCAGCACCCCAACACTGGGAGTGCCTAGAACTCCAGAAGCACAACTTGTTGCAGCAGTAAATGCTCGGCGCAGCCTGAACAAAGCACTACAAATAACGTCCAGAACCCCACAGGGCCAAGGGACAAAATGTTGTGTTTGTAATTAACTCAGCAGCGCACTCTCATCGCCCCCTCCCTATCCTCTTCCCGGCCCCAACACCCTCCAGGGCTCCCGTCCCTAATCTGGTTTCCATTCCAGCCCCGCCCCCTTCCCCTGCCCTCTCCGGGACCGTGAATCAATCCCATCCCGGGCAGGAAACGAGACCCAGGGCAGCCCCCTCCGCTGCGGCGGAACAAAGGAGGAACGCGCAGCTGCACGCGCAGGGAGCCCCACGGCGTCCGGGGCCCGGCTCCCCCGCCGCCGCCGGGACACACCGCACCTGAACCCCACGCCCCGGACTCCCCATTGTTCTCCCACCGCTTTCCTTCCCGGAGGAAGCCACACCATGTCCTTCACAGAACCAGCAGCCAGGAAACAGCTGTGGGCCGGAGGGATGGAGGGGGTGTGGGTGAACACGAGAAAGACCGGGATTTCACTTTGCCCACAGGTACGAGGGACATGGGGCAAAGTAAGAGCAACTTAGTTTACAGGCTCTACTCTCCTGCCGCCCCCTAAGCCACTGAGGAGTCACTACCACCCTCTGCGACCTGCGGCGTGCGCTGGTTCTGGCAGCGCTTCGCCCTAAGGAGGGACGTCAGACCCCGCTGACCCGCGCCCGTGCGCTGCAACGGGGCCACAGAGACCGCGGGCACAAAGGCGCAGGCGTGCGCTTCGTCGCGCCTCGAGGGCCGCGGCCGGACGGGGAGGAAGAGGCAGGGGACAGAGGGAAAGCGCTCGCGCTACCTCGCCGGGCGCCACTCCGCCTCCTCGTCGTCCTCAGTCTCTGGCGGTGCTCAGGGACGCGGGCCCAGCCTAAGGCTGCGGGCTCCGGCCGCGGATGCTCGGAGGACGTTGTCCCGCGGCTGCCGGCCGATCGTGCGCCCCGCGCTCCGGCACCGCCTCCACGCGCCGCGGCTGGGGCCCCGGTGCGCACCGGCTGCAGAGTGCTCGGCTGCGGCAGGAGGCGCCCGGCCACTCCCCTCTCCCCGCAGGCCGAGGGGCCGGCCGAGGGGCGGGGGCGGCGACCTCGCAGCCTGGGATTCGCCTCTCCGCGCGCGGGCAGGACCGGGAGCCACCGCCTCCCGAGCCGACTCACCTCCGGCCGCCGGTGCCGGCTGCACAGCGCCACCCGGTGAACGCCGGCTGCAGCCTCCGCGCCTGGAGTCCCGCCGCCCGACCCTCCGCACCCGGGGCGAGGCTGGGGGGACGAGGACAGGCAAGCAGAGCGAAGGAGAGGCGTCTGCCACAGCCCTGGAACGCACTGCACTTCTACTTTTTTTGCTCCCAGATTGACTAACATACAATCAGACAAGCGTTTGACAACTCAGTGCCCGCCCGGGGACAAATACGGAGAAAGAGTGGGAGTAGTTTCAATTTTCTTCTTCCCCTAGATGAAAAAGTTTGGATCCAAAAATTTGATTGAAAGAGAAAAGAGGTACCCTGCATGGTGCAATGCGTCTTCATTTAGAAGGTTTTTAGTATGTATTAAACTACTTAATCTCACATTATGCTAAGCCACTCACTGGCCCATTCTTTACATTACAGATAAATGAAAGATAATTCAAAGACATGTCAAATACCCACACATATTTGAATATAGTTTATTAACTGGCATTGGGTAATAATCAATAATGGGCTATATTAGGCATGTTTAGCGTGCCAGAGAATCAGGACCACCGGCTTCTCTCTCCAGAGGCCCGTTGCCTCATTGAAAATTTAGAACAAGCCCTTTGACCCAGGTCCTGGTTTCCTCACCCTCACCCGGGAGAAGAGAATTGTACTAATCCTAACTTACTCACTGGGTGAGGTGAGGATTACTTGGCTGGGGTGTTAAAAGCACTTTGTACACAGTAGTTATTACTCATGGTTCTAACTGCTTCACCCTATAATGAAATAAATTGCCATAAATGGGACAGGTTTAAATCAACTGACCTATATCCGGAAACTGTCACTAAAATGAGGTGAACCAAAGAATTCAGACCATATATAGTAACTGTTCCTACAGGGATAAGAACCACAGCACTGGAATGTGTCAAATGCCACCACTAGAGTTTAGAAAGGTGGGACCACCACAAACTGTTTCTGCTTGGAATTATACTGGTATAATTCTATCACCTCAGTATCCATTCAGATCTGCAGATGGGCTAAGCTAACACATATTGAGTACTGCGTACCATTTTTTGTTTAATTCTCACAAAAACCTGTGGAGTCAGCTATTCTCATTATCCTTGTTTTACAGACCAGAAAAGCCAAAAACAGAATGGTCTTCCAGCTTATAAGAAGACCTGTCCACAAATTGTTTGACACTCTTCTCATTAAGGAGTGAAGTCTAACCGCCTTCCTCTTGAATATGGACTAGATTTAGAGACTTGATTGTAGCAAATAGAATGTAGCAGAAGTGATATTAAGTGACTTCTGGACCTACATCATGAAAGGAAATACAGCCTTCACCCGGCTCTGTCTCAAGACACTGGTCCTAGGAACCCAGCTACCATGTTGGTAGGAAACTGAGACCACATGGGAAGTGATTGCAGGTTTGGGCTGATGGCACCAGCTCAGCTTACTCTCAGACATGTGAGTTAGTGAGCCTCCAAGATGACATCAGGCCCAGTCACTCACTGACTGACCACACTACATGAGAAACCTAGAAAGAAAATCTCGCTGAGCCAGGTCAGGCCCCAGACACACCTGAGGATAACAGTAATGAAAGATGGTCATAGATCGTCATTGGGATAGTTGTTACATTACACAGAAGACCTAGAATTTGAACCCAGTCTGTCTGACTCTACAGTGTTCAACACAAATTATCAAGCAGAACTGCCATCCCCAGCCCCCAGGCCACAGACTGGAACTGGTCTGTTGCCTTTTAGGATGTGTGTCACTGCCTGAGTGCCAACGCTGTCCCATCCCACTCCATTAATCCTACTTCCCAACCGTGGAAAATTGTCTTCCATGAAATTTCCCTGGTGCCAAGAAGGTTGGGGACCACTGCCTCAGACTTTGATAATCTAGCCTAACGAAAACCCTGGAGACTCCAGCCTTCACAGCAGATAACGTGCGACCTGCTGCCTGGTGCTGTGTGCTGAACTCACTCCATTTGGCCTCTCTGATTTTAGGTTCCAGAGTGACTGCATCTAGCAATTTGGCAGTAACAGAGCCTCTGACCCCTACTGTCCATTCCAACTCTTCAAAAATAACAGAAATACAGATGGAAGGTTCATAAATATAAAATACTAACGAATGGTTTGAAGAGTAGGAGAATTCTATAACCTTTCGATCTTGGAAGATGGCCAAGTTTTAGTAAAAGGAAGGTTTGGGACAAGTATGTGCTGAGTGGGACTATGGAGAGAGCTGCTACGTTGCGACTCCTGCCTCAAGAAAGGAACAGGTAACTTAGTTATGTCAGAAGAATTCTGCCTCTAAAAGGATCCAGCATAGTGGGAGACAGCTGTGTCTTTTTTCCTATTCTTCAGCAAGTTCAAAATGGAAAATGTTAAAAACTATTGAACTTATCCTAATAAACCAAGAAAATATTAGAAAGCTAAAAATGTTTCTGGAGAAAAGGTATGTTTCTCTTTTAAAAATACCATGAACTTAGTTTTCACAAATCTCAAAATCCAAACTTCTGAGGACATACCATGACATTTTAAAATACTTTACCTTTGGGCAGCACCTGTGGCTCAAAGGGGTAGCGCGCTGGCCCCATATACCACTGGAGGTGGTGGGCTTAAACCCAGCCCCTGGCCAAAAAATAAAAAAATAAAAATAAATAAAAAGTACTTTACCTTCCTGGCCATTCTTTTCAAAAGTCAATCAATCAACAACTTTTGAGTCACCAAAGCAGAGTAAAGTTGTTTTCACAATTATCAAAAACAGATAATAAATCCACCAGCTACAAAGGCATGTTGTACTTTCTCTTCAGTCTATTTGGAGGAAATAGAATATACCAAGAAGCGGGAAACTATTATTAAGATTTTAGAGTGAAAACCATAAATTAGCAAATTAGAAGAGTACAATAAAAGAATATAAGAAGTGAGCTTTACGGCAATGAAAACATGCAAAGACTGAAATTAAGACAAGTGAAATCTCGCCATCCTTGTGGAAAATAGAGAAATAAAAGCATGTCTGTGTGTGCTGCAGGAAGAGAATTAACATTAAGCATGTATGATCTTTTTTTAGTTCTTTTTACCTGAGCACTTTAAAAAATATATTTAAAAGAGTTCACCATTGGGAAGACTGATGAAAGCCCACATAACCACCTGCTACCACATTCTGGCAGAGCAAACACAGAAGTGGTCAGGAGGTCATAGTTTTAGATTTTCTCATTCCCTGTCTTCAGCTAGCTTTACAGTTTTGGCCAGAAGCCCACACACTTTGTGCTTAGGCATTTTAAACCATGTTGAATGTATTAAAGACCCTTAATCTCTAAAATTCTGAGTCTATTTTTGCTGTATTTTCTCTCATCCACCCACCCATCTATTTGATTTCCACCCACATATTTTGTTTTCATCTATTTAATCCTTGAAGACTAACTACAGTTCT